>JAVHZZ010000006.1:140976353-141168853 GCA_036250195.1 Mixophyes australis
GAAAGAAACCTCCATTTAATAAATATCTCATTGCAGGCAAATAAGTAAAGAAGAAAATAGTAAATTAATTAGCCAGGTAAGTGACATATTGGGCACAAGTGGAATCCCTAATGTTAATCACATCGCCAGGGCTCTAAAGGGTCACATATTCTCCTTAAAGAGCTAAAAAGTATAAAAAGGATAAGAAAAATGATGATGGTAAGGGAGTTATAAATAAAAGTAATAGAGAGATATAAAGTGATTTGTCCCCTACAAGTGGCCATTAATCAAATCTCCATATTACCTAATACATATAACTTTTATTTAGTTCCTATAGTAAATTGTATATTAATGAGTTTGTCTATTCGAAATCACATACCCAAAGATGTATATATTTGGTGTGAATAAATATATGGGCATTTATGACTTATATGAACATAAGAGGTATTTGTTATGTGCGTATCGTCGCTAACCAATAACGATTGTCGAACCTCGATTTGTGTTTCCAAAGCACAAAGATTTATTCGCAATAAGTGGAAAAATATGCTCAAGCGAAGTAATAGTAAATACAGCCGTTACTTATCGCAGGCGCTCTGGATCCAGTGCAGTCATTCAATCCTGAAGTCTGGGGACAAGATGTCTGCATTCTGGATTACAAGCTGCTGCTTATATACACAATCAAATACAGTAATACAATGAAGATGGTATGGCTTGCATCTATTGGTCCGGGTCTCAGGAATGTCCAAGGGGTCATCAATCATTGGCTGGTTCATCCTAAGGAATCCAAAGGAGGGGGTCATCTCTGCAGGGGGTATGTTCTGCTCTTCCCGCCAGGATTCCTTAGTCTTAAGTAGTTCATAATTCCCTATCATTCATAACTTGCGTATGCACTCTGCGATTCCCTCTCAGAGTGAACCAAACAGTAGGATATGTAACAAGGTTCATTATGATACCACTCATGATGTTATTCCTTTAACCCGTTCCGTGTATTTCACTAATATGCATGTAACTCTGATATAACATATAAATACTACTATATTTCGACATAACTGACTATGTGTTGCAACTACCATTAATGTGTACTATTTTATAAGTATGCGTGTTTGTGCGAATGTATGGTAAAAGACCAATTACTGTTGCTGCCACGTGTAGTGGATGCATACGCCCTTTCACGCCGTAGCGTGCCCTTGTACGTCGATGCGTACCGTACGCATCTTTTCAGACAAAGACAACCAAGTTTGCTAGACTTTAATTGAAATGACTTTATCCAATTTACTGACTTCGACAGTTCCACCCTTTGATAGTGTAATAAACTATCACCCAATCACCGTTTCAAGTTCAGGATTGTACAATACTTCTCCACAGACCATGATCTCGGTATCTGGTACCACCCTTTCAGTCTCTTTCTCAGTGTTACTCCCATGAGACCGTTTTCCACACTTCAACACAGTAGGAACACATTTAACAACTAAACCAATTGCTAAGATGACACCCAGTATAAGGAGAAGGAGCTTACCTACACTCGCAATCATTTCCTGTACCCACTCCCCCAGACCGGAGAACCATTTTGCTGGGTTCAACCATGAGAACCAACCCGCCACCTTTTCCCCGACCTCATATAACGAAGAATTATGGCTCTTTCGAAATTCCCATTTCAGCTGCAAAATTTCATCCATCTTCCGGTCTATAACCTCTTTAGGGTCATCCGTATTATTAGTAATGTACATGCAACATTTGACACCGAACTGGGTGGCCAGTGTCACACAGTACCCACCAGTAATAGAGGTGAGATAATTTAGTACCAGTCTATGTTGCACCAACACCTTCTTGTACGCTTGTAGCTCCCTTCAGTATACCTGAAAGTGTCATCATACATCTCGGTGATATTATCTATTAATTTAGCTAGGTCTTGGATATATTTAAAGTTTAATGTTCCCTGAGCGGTCCTGGTGAGATCTAGAGCAACCATAACTTGGAAACCAGCAGTTTCACTAATCAATTTTGTAGCTATGGGTTCCTCACCAGGAATCATATTTCTCTTGCCACGGTGTTCATACTGTGTGTGTATGTATGGTGGTGATGTAGTCTTGTGAATATCTACCATTTCTTCATGAGTAATAGTCATGATTTCAGGAACCAGTTTAGCTATGAAACACAAGCCCTTGGAACTCGGAGTCACCCAGGAATAAGCTTTCCTTCCACAAACAAAATACACATCATCAGGAAGAACATAAGGAACAGTATGCCAATGAATTATATCACACAGAGTTTTGATAAAACCATGCCTAGTGTCTCCATCTGCTCTAGACACGTGTCGGTATTAATGATATTTTCACATTTATCTGTAGAGACTTTTCCAATAGATACCTTCTTATGTTTGGTTATACGCCCTAACTTGTGACTTCCATCAGCATTCCTGCCTAGTAGTGACCTTGTGAGTCTCTCTCTAAAATGAGTGTGGCGAGCCATTGTCTGATCTGATAGGTCAGCCTCCCAATTCTCCAGGCGCTTTGCATGAGATATGTTTAGGCACAGCAAAGATCTGCCTATGGAGTATTGTCGAAGCGTCAGACTAGAGGACCTAGTGTTATTGTACCTCCCTTCTATGGGCCTCCCACCCCTTAATTCGAGTACTTCGGATATGTTTAGCGGGAATGGCACTAGTCCTATGTCATGCTGCCCTTGAGGCACGTGAGAGCACACCCAACATTCAGTTTGGTTTAGCACCTTACCCACCAGGGAGTGATAATCCTCCAAAGGATGCCCGCCTATATTCAGAGTACTGGGGGACTGGCATCGTTGGATGCATCTCTCGTCAACTAGGGAGTTGCAGAACTTGCAGATACAATACTCATCAGACAATAGCCCCTCACACTGCCTCCGAGTTCCTGAGCTAGCAGACCTTTTCATAACCCCTGGACCAAGTTTGATAATGGGCTGCTCAGGATATCCTATTAACTTTTCTTCGGCCTCTATTTCATCCGTATCACTCCCAGAACTCTCCTCCGTCCTCCATCCTCCTTCACAAAAATAGAATGTCCTAGAAAAAGTAAAAACAAGGAAAATCCTGGAACAAAAGAAAAACAAAAACCGCCACTCCATCGCTGGAAAGATAGTTCTGAGGCAACGTCTCTGGTTCAGGTGTCTCAACTGCAGGCTTTAGGTCTCCCGGAACAGGCTCACAAGTGACAGCTCTATGTCGTCGGTCTGAGTCTTGTCTTGCGCTTTCTCCGGATTATGGACTCTCCTGCAGTGGGTGGAATGGACCCAAGTGTCTCTCTCTGCAACCTTCAGTGATGTAGTACTGGTCAGCAGCACTTGGTACGGGCCTTCCCAACGGTCTGTTAAACAACCTGAACGTAAGAAATTGCGGATCATAACATAGTCTCCAGGTTCAACATCATGACAGTTCGTTTCTGGCATACCAGGTGACAGCATTTTTAGTTTTTGTTGTTGTTGTTTCAGCTGTCTACTCATTCTTATAAGATATTGTACAGTCACTTCATTATTACACTTTAAGTCGTCTTGTGGACTCACGATCAAATGAGGTTGTCGTCCGAACAGTATCTCAAAGGGGGACAGATTAAGAGGAGGTCTAGGAGTGGTTCGAATGCTGTGGAGGACCAACGGCAAAGCCTCAGGCCATGCCAACCAAGTTTCAGCCATTATCTTACCTAGTTTGTTCTTGATAGTACCGTTTACTCTCTCCACCTTACCACTGGCTTGTGGTCGGTAAGGGGTGTGAAGTCTGCTACTGATTCCCATGAGTTTACACATATTTTGGAAGACATCACCAGTAAAATGGGTACCCCTATCACTTTCAATGATTCTAGGGATACCGAACCTACACACAAAGTCTTGTACGATTTTCTTTGCAGTGAACACAGCAGTATTAGTGGCTGCCGGATATGCTTCTACCCAACCGGAAAACACATCAATACACACTAACACATACTTTAGATTCCTGCACGGTGGTAATTGGATATAGTCAATTTGTATTACCTGAAAAGGTCCGTCTGTAGGAGGGATGTGGGATGGCTCAGTTGGAATAGTTTTCCCAACATTTTTCCTCAAACAAATAAGACATGACATTGCTTTCTTACCAGCCTGAGAGGAAAATCCGGGAGCACACCAGTATGCTCTCACCAGTTTGCGCATACCTTCTTTACCCAGGTGAGTCAGGCCGTGTGCTGCTTCAGCCAGGCTTGGATAGTATGTTCGGGGAGCTACAGGCTTACCTTGTCCATCCCTCCAGAGTCCTGAGGACTCTTGACCACATCCCTTCGCCTTCCAGACCGCCTTTTCCTGCAGGGAACACAAATCTTGCATTTCAATTAATTTCTGCATGTCTAATGTCTAAAAACCATCATAGTCTCGGTCGATACAGTCATAGGTTGCCCTGCTGCCTATTTAGCAGCTTCGTCTGCCCTGTTGTTGCCCAATGACACTGGGTCTTCTTCAAAGGTATGGGCTTTGCACTTTATGACGGCTACTGTTCTGGGTAACTGTATCGCTGTCAGAAGTCCTTTTATGTGTTGTGAGTGTGCCACTGGTGTACCTGCTGCTGTCGTAAAGTTTCTAAGACGCCAAAGGGCCCCAAAATCGTGCACTACCCCGAAGGCGTACCTAGAGTCAGTATATATATTGGCTGATTTACCCTCTGCCAGTTCACCCGCTCTCTTTAGTGCTACTAGTTCCGCCACCTGGGCTAAGTGAGGTGGACCAAGGGGTTCAGCTTCTACCACATCCTGATCGTCTACAACAGCGTAACCAGTACATAGCTCTCCTGTCTCTGTCTGTCTATGGCAACTTCCGTCTGTATAAAACGTAAAATCTACATTTTCTAAGGGGGTGTCACGTATGTCGGGCCTTGCAGTAAAGGTCTGATTCAGGTGTTCCATACAGTCATGCGTGTCAGTATTCTTGCCTAACTCATCATCAACCAGGGTCTCCTCACCTCCCACCCTTTGTGTCTCTTGAGACACATACGGAAGGTATGTAGCTGGATTTAGGGTGCTACATCGTTTGATGGTGATGTTTGAGGGTGCCATCAGGCCTAGTTCCCACTTTGTGAATCTAGCTGAAGAAACATGTCTGGTTTGGGCTGAATTTAACAGAGCTGATACAGCATGGGGTGTATAGATGGTTGAATTATGTCCTAATACTACATCCTCGCTCTTACTTACTAGAAGGGCCGTTGCTGCTACACTTCTGAGACATGTTGGGAGTGACCTTGCCACATTGTCTAATTGTGCACTGTAGTATGCTACCGGTCTGCTAGCGTCACCATGTTTCTGTGCGAGGACACCTGCTGCACAGCCATCAGCTTCTGTACAAAATAGCTCAAAAGGCTTTTCATAATCAGGTATTCCCAATGCAGGTGCTCTTGTCAGACTATCTTTAAGGTTAAAGAACGCTTGCTCTGACTCTTCTGTGTGTACGACACGTTCTGGTTTTGAGGAAGAGACTAGCTCCTGCAATGGTAATGCCAGAATAGAAAAACCTGGGATCCATGACCTACAGTATCCACACATCCCCAAGAAAGTACGAATCTGCTTCTGGCTCTGTGGCAGGGTCATGTGTTGTATGGCCTCAATTCTGTCGGTTGTCAGGTGTCTAAGCCCCTTAGTGAGGCAGTGTCCTAAGTATTTGACCTTAGTCTGACATGGCTGTAATTTATCCTTTGCCACCTTGTGCCCTGTTTGTGAAAGATGAAGCAACAACAATTTAGTATCATGTAAACATGACATAAAAGAATCAGAGCACAACAACAAATCGTCCACATATTGAATTAGAACAGACCCATTGTGGGGTTGAAAGGATTGCAAACAGTCATGTAAGGCTTGGGAGAAAATACTGGGGCTGTCAATGAACCCCTGGGGTAGTCTGGTCCATGTGTATTGCACTCCCCTGTAGGAGAATGCAAAAAGGTATTGGCAGTCAGGGTGAAGAGGGACTGAGAAGAAAGCAGAACATAGATCAATGACAGTAAAATGACTGGCAGACGGTGGAATCTGCATGAGGATGACAGCTGGATTCGGCACTATGGGGAATTGGCTCTCAACAACTTTGTTAATTCCCCTTAAGTCCTGGACTAATCTATAGCCCCTCCCCCCACTCTTCTTCACAGGGAAAATGGGACTATTTACTGTACTGGCTGTACGAATTAAAATCCCTTGTTGTAACAGCCTCTCAATAACAGGATATACCCCTAGTTCCACCTCCGGTTTTAATGGATACTGTGGGATTTTTGGAGCTATCCTACCACTTTTTAGATTGGCCATGACAGGGGCTACGTTTGCCATCAGTCCAGTGTCCTGCCCATCTCTGGTCCATAGGGAACCTGGTATTTCCAGCAACATCCCCTTTACTTGAGATGGACTTTGTTCTATAACAGGAGAGTGTAACATTAACCTTTGAGGGGTGTCCAATATGTCCTGTACCTCATGTGCAACCTTCTCGGGTATATCTAGGAACACACCATCTGAAGTACAGTATATGACACATCCCATTTTACATAACAAGTCTCTCCCTAGCAAGTTAGTAGGAGCCGCTGCAGCCAAGAGAAACGAATGCTTAGTATGCAGAGGCCCGATAGTAACTTCGGCGGGTTTAGTTAGAGGATAATGTAACACTTTTCCCTTCACCCCCATAGCTGGAATAGTTTTGCTGGTCACCTGTAGATTGAAAGGAGAGGTTATCACAGATCGGGCCGCCCCTGTATCTACAAGAAAAGTTTGTTTCCTGCCAGCTATGTCAACTTTCATTGTTGGTTCTTCACTCTGACTCTCAGTTAACCTCACTGGCTGTAGACTACAGGTATGACCTGACCCCTACCGCTGACTATTGATTTCCCGCGCAGCATTTGCTGCCGTAATATGCACGGGTAGATGTGAGTCTTCTAGTCTATGTGAATCCCTCCTTGGAGGATATCTATGTGACCCACCTTTCTGTGTATTGAGTCTTTCCTTTTTACACTCTCTAGCGTAATGTCCTTCCTCGTTACAGTTGAAACACCTGATCACTTTAGGTTTCCTGTTATATGGGTTGTATGCTGGTGGTCGTGTATGCAACCCTTCTAGAGCCTGTATACTTACCGTCATTAACCTATCACTTTTCTCTTCCCTTTTTCTAAAAAGGTTCTTGTCATGCTCCACAGCAGACTCCCTAAGAGAGTCTACCGTGACGCCTCTCCAATTAGGTAATGTGGTTTGTACTCTCGTCTTTAAATTTTCTCTAAGGCCATCCATCAGTACCCCTACAGCTACCTCTCTGTGATGTGGGTCCTCACTTATGTTGGATATCCCAGTAAATCGTGCGATCGCTGTTATAGCTCTAGCAAAGTAATCTGAGGCAGTTTCACTATCCTTTTGTTTAATGGTGAAAATCTTACTCCAATTTACTACTACTGGAAAAAAGATGGCTAAGTGTTTGACAATTTGTTCTATATTCCGTTGGTTAATCTCATCAGTCAAGGTGTCATCTTCCTCCAACAAACAATCTCCAATAAATTTTTGTATGTTAGTATTGGGAGGAAGACACGCCCTCAACACTACCCGCCAATCCTTATTGGTTGGTTCGTGAGCATTTCCTGAGTCTTTAACAAATTTCTGACATTTAGCTAACTCTTTTCTAGGATCTGGGAATTCAGTCATAATGGAACGTAATTCTGATCTAGTCCAGGGACAATGCATTGTAACATTTCTTAAAGGAACTACACCATCCTTATCCGGTTTCCCATTGGGAACTGATATTGTGCGGACCGGGAACACACCCTCTGGTACACTAACTTCAGGGGACGCTACAGGATTTACAACCCCTAGATTTAGAACACTTTCACTCCTAGTGATCACGCTACTCTCACCTATCTCAGCCATTTTCTCATACTTGCGCTGAGCCTCTAGTACATTAACAGCATGGGCAATGGCCGAAATCACAGTGGGTTCATCTTCATTTTCAGATACATTTGATTGAAACTGATTTTAAACAGGGTACAACTTAGTAATTTTTCTATTTTCAGTTTTAATAACGGCTGTACTTACCCCTCCCGCCACATAAGGTGGCGGGGGCGTGCTTGCGCTGAGTTCACCACGCTTCTCAATGGTTACATCCGCCTCGCGCGCGCTTTTCGCCACGCCTATTTCCGGTTTGCATTCGCTGCTCTGCCACGTGTTACCTTCCATTTGCCACAATTTTAAACAATCATTATGTCTATTTCTCTTTTTCGTTGACTTGATCAACCATATTTTATCTTTTACAGTATTTAGTACCTCTGCATTAAAACTCCCTATTGTTGGGAAAGGCCTATCACAAGCTTTGGTCATCCCGACCCACGTGTCACAATACACAGTTGCATATGCACCATATTTCTTACACATGAGAAACCTCACTGAACCAATAGGGCCTTCCTTAGGCAGTACACTGACCATCTCTAGCGTATGCTTAGCACCCATGTTGAACAATATACCTTCTACCCGGAACACAGACACACCGCAATGCTCTGTTCCTTCCGGCCAAATGTGAAATACAGACACACCGCAATGCTCTGTTCTTTCCACCTAATAATTTCAACTCTGTTGCTATACTCACCGCTAGAGATCTATAATGCTCGTGAACGTATTTCCTTTAGCCGCGCTCACTCGCTTTTCTCGCCCCTGGCGAGGCTCCCTAATACAGAAATATCACTGTGGGCCCCAAGGGCTATCAGCTCCTCGATACCCTGGCTCAACCACAAAAATCTGCTGAGTTTATTATCGCTGGGAGCGCAAAGTCGATACAATCAACCTGCCTTTCCAGTATAATTCCTCCTAGCTGCTTCACCAATTCGCACTAACGGTGCGACCGGATCGCACTGCCTACCAATACTAATTATTAGCAAACCTTGCGATCTATTGGTAGCGCTTTGCGAAAACCCAGTTTTCGCATTCGGTATACCTGCCCTGTATACCGTCCTTCAGTTGGGCAATCCGCCTCGTCAGACAGCAACTGAGCACCTCAACAATAAAACAGTGTATCTACGTTACAACATCACACACTATACACCTTTTCTGCGCAGAAAATCAAAAGTTCCCAACAATAGTAATAATGTCTCAGAGGCTTTCACAAGTAATTATACTATGCATGTATAATAACTATCAAAACGATTGTTTAACCACGTGGCAAGTTTACCGGAAGTTCGCGTACGCACAGCAGGAAGTACACATACGCTAAACAATGCAATACAGTTAAAACGCACAATGACAGAAAAAAGAAACAGTTTTCTCTTTTGTCCCTAGGTTCTAGTTAGCGTGCCCTAGATAATGCAAAACGGACATTCGGTTTCGCAACACAGAGTAAAATTCAGGTTTTGAACACCATGCGTTCTTACCCGTTTATGACGCGTCTCCACCCTTTGTTAAGGAACCGAAATCCGTTGGTCTTGCGTATCATCGGCAACGAAACCTCCAAAGCTCACGAGCCCCCAAATTGTTATGTGCGTATCGTCGCTAACCAATAACGATTGTCGAACCTCGATTTGTGTTTCCAAAGCACAAAGATTTATTCGCAATAAGTGGAAAAATATGCTCAAGCGAAGTAATAGTAAATACAGCCGTTACTTATCGCAGGCGCTCTGGATCCAGTGCAGTCATTCAATCCTGAAGTCTGGGGACAAGATGTCTGCACTCTGGATCACAAGCTGCTGCTTATATACACAATCAAATACAGTAATACAATGAAGATGGTATGGCTTGCATCTATTGGTCCGGGTCTCAGGAATGTCCAAGGGGTCGTCAATCATTGGCTGGTTCATCCTAAGGAATCCAAAGGAGGGGGTCATCTCTGCAGGGGGTATGCTCTGCTCTTGCCGCCAGGATTCCTTAGTCTTAAGTAGTTCATAATTCCCTATCATTCATAACTTGCGTATGCACTCTGCGATTCCCTCTCAGAGTGAACCAAACAGTAGGATATGTAACAAGGTTCATTATGATACCACTCATGATGTTATTCCTTTAACCCGTTCCGTGTATTTCACTAATATGCATGTAACTCTGATATAACATATAAATACTACTATATTTCGACATAACTGACTGTTGCAACTACCATTAATGTGTACTATTTTATAAGTATGCGTGTTTGTGCGAATGTATGGTAAAAGACCAATTACTGTTGCTGCCACGTATAGTGGATGCGTACGCCCTTTCACGCCGTAGCGTGCCCTTGTACGTCGATGCGTACCGTACGCATCTTTTCAGACAAAGACAACCAAGTTTGCTAGACTTTAATTGAAATGACTTTATCCAATTTACTAACTTCGACATATTATATTAAATATTCCTATAGTACAGAGCGATAAGATGTCATTGGATTAATTTCCCACTAATTATGTTCCTTATAACGGTGGATAGAAACTCCACTGCCTATATCTCTTGTAGCAGTACCAGTACATAGGTATCCCACATCCCTTCCCCAGATAACAGAAAGCATTGGAGTCCCTACGTACCAAAGTGCTCATACAATGTTTTGTCCCATATTTGTCTGTAATATTTAACATTTTTTCCATATGCATCCATAGCGATATGATCCTTTGATTTTATCCTCTGACTTCTTGTCAATAAAATTACTTCTAACCAACCTATCTTTGAGTATGGTAGCAAGTCTCCTACTGAACAGAGCTTTCTCTCCTAGGATAACCTTTAATATCTCATCTGATAGCAGAATATGCCAATTGTTTTGAATAATAGTCTGAATTTCTTTCCACTCTTCATAAAAGTCTCCTATAAATCGAACAGGATTTGAGGCATTAAAAGTCTTGAACAAATAGATCAAATCATTCTGATCTTTCCTCTGTGCATCCTCAAGAGCTCATTTGACTAATCTTTTACTTTATCCTCTTTCCTGTAGTTTGTGAGTTAATTCTCCGGCCCTAGTTTCAAAATTTTGAAAATTCGAGCAATTTCGTTTAATCCTAAGGAACTCACCCTTAGGAATATTCCGAACAACTGGGGGATAGTGAAAACTGCTGTTATGAAGGACACTATTCGTGGCAGTAGCCTTCCTAAAAAGATCAGTTTCAATATAGCCATCTACATTCTTTTTTATGGTAATATCAAGAATATCTATCTGATCTTGACATATCTTGAACGTCAGTTTCAAATCATTTGGATTTTCATTCAATATTAAAATGAACTGATGAAATAATTCTTTGCTACCTTTCCAGAATATAAGAATATCATCTATGTACCTGACCCAAGTTAATATCTGGTCAGTGTACATTTGTAGAATTTCATTAAATACCGTGTCCCTCTCTCACCTCCCAAGGTAGAGGTTAGCAACAGTCGGGGAACAAGCTGCCCCATAGCTGTGCCCCGAATCTGCAAGTATAAGCAGTCTGCAAAGAGGTCTAGACCGAAATCAATCAGGAGAGGTAGGAAGAAGACTTCAAGATCGGAAACAATGGGTGTGGAAGAATACTCGCAATCCGGAGAAACAACAGGAAAGGAGGAAGTAAACAACTATATATTCTTACAGATTATCAATCTGTCTGATAAGTCACTCTCGGATCAACACATCAATTTACTATCCCGTGGGCTCTCCTTTTCCCCCACTATCAGGTTTGACAGATTCAAATGGGAGAAAGATTTGTACTTATTTACAAGGAAGGTCAAATTAACAAATTTTTTTAGAGATAATAGTACAAAGATTTGGGGGAAGGGAGAAGAGGAAAGAGTGAGATCTCCTTCAGACTATTTTAGCCCTCTCAATACCACTGATGATCAGGAAGCCCTTAATATTTTAAAACAACTCTTTTCAGAACAAGAAGATTGTGAAGGACCTCTCAAATCCCCCACAGATATGGCTAATAACCAACCCAGGAAAATATGCGAAAGAAAGTCCATAATTCTTTCCTACTGAACATGTAAGTCCTCAAATTGAGGTAAAAAAAATGGTGTCAAAAGATTTGGATAATCTGAGGACAAAATGTAGAAGAAAATGTAATGATAATCTTACAATGATGGAGAGGCAGGCCCTGAAGGAAATAGAAAAATGGGAAGACGTAATTATTAAGCTTTCTGACAAAGGAGTGAATATTGTAATTTGGCCCCTTGATATATGTATAAAAAGGAGATGAATAGGCAGTTGAAAGATAAGGGATGCTGCAAACCTCTTTTCTCCAATCCCCTTGCAGATTTCAAGGAGAAATATGATAGAATTATTGAGGAAGCATACAAGCTAGGCACAATAAACAAAACTGAATTAACCTTTCTACAAGTAGACAATCCAAGAATTCCAACAATTTCTTTACTCCCAAAAATTCATAAGAATAGGAATGTACCACCAGGGAGACTAATTCTATCTGGCATAGAAAGTCTGACAGAACAGACCAGCATCATTATCAATACTCACCTTCGAAAATTTGTCACAACTCTGCCCTCATATATCAAAGATACCTCGGATGTCTTGAAGTTGGTGGATGGTCTTGTCTTGGAAAGAGATATATGGATGGTCACAGTAGACGTTGAATCACTATATACACGTATAGGCCATCAAGCTGGAATTAATGCTGTTAAGCTCTTTCTACAAACTGAAAGTGACCATAAATTTAGTGCTTTTCTGAAAACAAAATTTCTTTGTCTTTGCAGACCGCTTCTACTTACAGTTTCGCGGCACAGCTATGGGGGCAGCTTGTGCCCCGACTTTTGATAATCTCTACCTTGGAAAGAGGGAGAGGGACATAGTATTTAATGAAAATCTACAAATGTACACTGACCAGATATTAACTTGGGTCAGGTACAAAAATTATATTCTTATATTCTGAAAAGGTAGCAAAGAATTATTTCATAAGTTCATTTTAATATTTAATGAAAATCCGAACGATTTGAAACTGATGTTCAATATGTGTCAAGATCAGATAGAATTTCTTGATATTACCATAAAAAAGAATGTGAATGGCTACATTGAAACTGATCTTTTTAGGAAGGCTACTGCCACGAATAGTGTCCTTCATAACAGCAGTTTTTACTATCCCCCAGTTGTTCGGAATATTCCTAAGGGTGAGTTCCTTAGGATTAAATGAAATTGCTCGAATTCTCAGGATTTTGAAACTAGGGCAGGAGATTTACAGACTACTGGAAAGAGGATACAGTAAAAGATCGGTCAAACGAGCTCTTGAGGATGCATGGAGGAATGATCAGAATGATTTGATCTATTCGTCCAAGACTTCTAATGACTCAAATCCTGTTTGATTTATAGGAGACTTTTGTGAAGAGTGGAAAGAAATTCAGGCTATTATTCAAAACAATTGGCATATTCTGCTATCAGATGAGATATTAAAGGATATCCTAGGAGAGAAAGCTCTGTTCAGCAGGAGACGTGCTACCAGACTGTCACGGGCACTAGGAGTTTTACCCAGAATTCACCAGGTGTAGCTACACTTACCAGAGGTACGGACCTCTGGATAGTGTGGTGAATCAGTGGAACCATACAATAGAATAGAGGAAAGGAATGTCAATAGTATAAATGCTGAGTCTTGGCACCGTGGAACTGTGATGGTTCAGCAGTTTATTAAACAGGATAAAATAAGGAAAGACACCAAGTGCCTTAGCACACAGGTAGCATATAGCAGGCCAGTACTTGATAACTGGATAACGTTAGGCAAAGACCAATCAACAATATAGTAGAAGAGTCAGCGACTTGCAGCTACAATACAGAGGCACTTGTAGACTTTAGTCCAGCTAATAGATACCATACAGAGTAGTAGCTATATCACAAGGAAACATGTTTCACCACAGATATGTAGAGAAGACTTGTCCAGTGCAGGTGTGTAACGGAATAGCGTAAGTGGTCTGCAATTGGCAAGTTGTACCACTGATGTGACGGGAAGACTTGTCCAGGTGCAGGCGTGGAACGGAGTAACGTGGGTGGTCTGCAATAGGCAAGTTGTACCACTGATGTGAAGGGAAGACTTGTCCAGGTGCAGGCGTGGAACGGAGTAACGTGAGTGGTATGCAATAGGCAAGTTGTACCACTGATGTGAAGGGAAAGACTTGTCCAGGTGCAGGCATGTAACAGAGCAACGTAAGTGGTCTGCAATAGGCAAGTTGTACCACTGATGTGAAGGGAAGACTTATCCAGGTGCAGGCGTGGAACGGAGTAACGTGAGTGGTCTGCAATAGGCAAGTTGTACCACTGATGTGAAGGGAAGACTTGTCCAGGTGCAGGCATGTAACTGAGCAACTTGAGTGGTCTGCAATAGTCAAGTTGTACTACTGATGTATAGAGGAGACTTGTCCAGGAGCAGGCAGGTAACAGAAGTAGCGAGAGTAGTCTGCAGCGGGTTAGTTCTACTTCCGATGTGGAGAGAAGACTTGTCCAGAAGCAGGCAGGTAACGGAGGTAGCGAGAGTAGTCTGCAGCGGGTAAGTTCTACTACCGATGTGGAGAGAACGGATAACACGAGCAGAAACAGGAAACACCTCAGAGTCTCAAGGAATGAGAACCAAGAACAGGCAAAGGTAATAGGGCAACAGGTGCCTAAAGTACTGAGAGGTGATTAATTAACCAATGAGAATAGAGGCAAGGTATTAACAGTTCAGGGTTTCTGCACATGCGCAATCTTAGTCAAGATGGCGGACGGCCGCGGCTCAGGAGAGGCGCCGGCAGGAGCGAGAGAGACCCATGTCCCAAACTAGAGGCACTAACAGTCCGGTGAGTGACACAAACTCAAAGATAGTTTGGTTTGAAGTCATTTTAGTGACAAGAAGTCAGAGGATAAAATCAAAGGATCATATCACTGTGGATGCTATAAGGCCTGTGAGCATATGGAAAAAAACGTTAGAAATTACAGACAAATATGGAACAAAACATTGTATCAGTGGATATATCAACTATAATACTATTGGGGTCATATATGTCCTAAGATGCCTGTGCAACAAAATCTATGTAGGCAAGACCAAGAGGAAATTGAAATTGAGGATCCAGGAACATATTTGATCAATTAGAAATGCTAAAAAGAATAGGGAATATCTAAATCAATTACCACCAGTAGCCAAACACTTCCTCCTACAACATGATAATGAATGGAGAGGTCTGAGATGTTATGGGATAGAAAAATCAAGTTAGGGTTTAGAGGAGGCAATGTGGATAAAAATCTTTTACAACGAGAAAGTAAATGGATCTTCTTGTTGGATTCCCCCTCCCCTCGGGGACTAAATGAAAACAATAGTTATGCGAGCTTCCTGGAAAAAAGGATGAGGAGATACTTACCATTTCTTTCAGTAATTAGATGATATAATAGTACCACACTTTGGTATGTAGGGACTCCAATGCTTTCTGTTATCTGGGGAAGGGATGTGGGATACCTATGTACTCGTGCTACTACAAGAGATATAGGTAGTGGAGAATCAATCCACCATTATAAGGGACATAATTAGTGGGCAATTAATCCAATGGTATCTAATCGCTCTGTACTATAGGAATATTTAATATAATACCTTTTATGTTCATAAAAGTCATATATGCCTATATATTTATTCACTCCAAATATATACATTTTTGGGTATGTGATTTCGAATAGACAAACTCATTAATATACAATTTACTATAGGAACTAAATAAAAGTTATATGTATTAGGTAATATGGAGATTTGATTAATGGCCACTTGTAGGGGACAAATCACTTTATGTCTCTCTATTACTTTTATTTATAACTCCCTTACCATCATCATTTTTCTTATCCTTTTTATACTTTTTAGCTCTTTAAGGAGAATATGTGACCCTTTAGAGCCTTGGCGATGCAATTAATGTGAGGGATCCCACTTGTGCCCAATATGTTACTTACCTGGCTAATTCATTTACTATTTATTTTCTTTTTTACTTGTTTGCCTGCAATGAGATATTTATCAAATGGAGGTTTCATTCCATCTTCCCCCTCCTTTTCCCCCTCTATCCGACATAGAGTGCTTAATAATGTTTAAAATATTCATAGTAAACACGGGAGTACAGTATCTAGAAATAAGCTCTTACTACTGTTCGTTGATATAGGTGTCAATGTGATTGGACAGCCAATATATATAATCTACCATGATATAGGTGCCAATGTGATTGGACGGCCTATATATATAAAATCTACCAAGGACCCGGACTCGGGTTACTCCCTTGACAAAGCAATAGGTGAAATGTACGTCGGGGAAGTGACGTCATTTGTGACGTCACGGAGCCCGACAGTGGTAGCAGGCACTGCAAATATATGCTCGGTAATTAGTTCTAGCAAAATGATTATTGCAACTAAGGCAGTTTCATGTACAAATACGGACTAAGTAGGAGATATGTTCCACTCGTATTATGAAGTGCTATGTTATGCACGAGTGTATGAATATGAGCCTGTCAGTATTCTAGCTACATACGGAGTGATGTAATTAATCTATCAAAGTGGGAATTAACCTATATGATTACAAATTTGCCGGCATTGTAGCTACAGGTGAAGTTAGCATTATTAACCCAGCAAAGAGGGAACTATATATGAAAGATTATGAAAGATTATGTATCTGACCTCTCCTATCCCATATATGGGGATGATATTAGTATATCTAGAGGTGTTTGTTTGATGATAGCGGTGCCATAATATGGGTGGTTATTTCTAACCCACGATTAGCACCATTTATCTACATACATATAAGCAGCTCCACAATATTTATAAATAGACTAATACATGTCAAAAAGGAAGCCAGATATTATTTTGAGTCATCCAACAATGATATAGCAACTGGTGATACATTGTGCTTTTCTGGTTGAAACTTTTAATGGGACTGCGATATTTAATAATATTTACTATTTAACAACTACTCTTCAAACAAGGTTTGCTTTGATATCTGCTTATATTACCACTGAAGGGCTCCGAAAATATCTTTTATTGTACACCATATGTACACACAACAACATTTTTAACCAATATTTCACCTTTTGTTTCTGAGAATAAATATTTTAACAAAAGTTTATCAATAAAAATGTTGTGTTTTTTAACCAACTATAATTTGCTTTGGGACTGGAGTGCCTCTTCTGTTTTTCTTTCCTTCTCCTATCTTTCTAATTGATTATTTAATATAAGAGGGAGACCCCATCTGTATTATATAAAGGTATTTTACCCATAACGTTACAGATGCTAGTCCCCCTTGTGTGTGCGGTCACACTCCTTTATTTGTTGTGGCATAATTCTCGGAGATCTAGCCTGGTGAAAATCTGTGCCCCTTTTATGTGGTCGAAGAGTTCGGCCACGAGTGCAATAGGGTACCAATTCTTGACCGTGATAGTATTTAAGCCTCTATAATCAATGCAAGGACGCAGGGTCCCGACCTTCTTTTTCACGAAGAAAAATCCTGCGCCTGCTGGGGAAGTAGAGGGTTGAATTAAGCCGCGCTGGAGGTTTTCTCTGACATACTCGGCCATAGTTTGGGTCTCTGGTAAAGATAATAGGTACACCCGACCTCTGGGAGGTGTTTTACCCGGTTGGAGATCAATAGGACACTCCCAAGCATGATGAGGAGACAGGGTCTCGGAACGGACTTTATCAAAGCCATCGAAGAAGGGTACAACATGAGAAGGCAGGAACGTCCCAGAATCGGCAGGATGAGCGGATGAGGCTAATAAGGGTTTGACTTGGACATGGCAGTGGGAATGGCAAGAGGCTTCCCAAGCTAATGTCTGAGAGGAACACCAATCTATACGAGGGGAGTGCCGTTGGAGCCAGGGAAGGCCCAGAATAATTGGACTAGTGACCTGGGAAAGAATAAGGAAAGAGATTGTCTCAAAATGTAAGGCTCCTACTTGGAGAGCAATAGGCTTGGTCTTACAGAGAATGGTTCCATTAGCAATAAGATTGCCATCAATAGCAGTAATGGTAATGGGCTGAGTCAAATGTTTGGTAGGTAACGAAAGATCCTTGACGATAGTGGCGGAGATGAAATTCCCTGCTGCCCCTGAATCCAATAGGGCACAGGTACTGAACAGGCAGAGGGCCCACGGGTGGTCACAGGAATGGAACACACAGAAGCCTTATGGAAATATGAAGAGGATTTTGATGTCCCCATCCTGACCTCCCCAAGCAGGTTAGAGCCTGGCATTTCCCTGACAATTAGGACATGAGGCTATGAGATGACCAGACTTGCCACAGTAGATGCAGAGATTATTGGAGAGTCTTCTCTGTCTCTCTTCAGGAGGGTATCAAGAGGGGTAATTCTTGGAAAACAAGGACATCCTTTATACGGTCAGAAAGACCCTGCCAGAAGGCAGCAATCAGAGCTTCGTTGTTCCATTGGAGTTCCGATGAAAGAGTACAGAACTATATTACGAACTGAGAAAGTGAATGAGAGCCCTTGTGAAGTCTGAGGATGCTTGAAGCAGCTGAAGAACCTTGGCCCAGCTCATCAAAGATTTTCGAAATGGCCGAAATAAAGGCTATGCTATCCCGGAGGATGGGGTCTTTTTTTCCAAGAGAGGAGAGGCCCAAGCCAATGCTTACCCAGACAGCAGGGAAATTATATAGGCCACTTTTGCGCTTTCTGAAGGAAAGTTTTGTGGAAGTAGCTCAAATTGGACGGAGCACTGATTGAGAAACCCTCAGCAATACTTTGGATCGCCATCAAACTTTTGAGGGGCCAGCAGGAAGTAGCGGGTGCTGCCGCCGGTGGGGCCTCTGGAACAGCTGGAGCTGCTTGTGGAGGAGTGGGGAGAGCAGCTTGTAAGTTATCCACACGGGCAATTAAGGCTTGAAGAAATTGGAGAAGTTGAATCTGAGCGGCATCTTGCTGATCAACTCTTCCCACTAAGTGCTGCAGCATGTCATTTGCAGATGGTTCTCGGTCGGGATCCATTTTATGGCCAGATCTTATTGTTACGTCCACTAGAGTTAAAGGAATGCCCATATAGTCTGCTCAAATCGGTACAACCTCCTAACAGGCTTGTAGTCTAATGTAAAGGGGGCTCCCGCAATGGAGTCTGGACTTCACAGCTCCTAGACCGCAGGTCGCAGTTCTCTTAGGAGGTAATGAGCGAGATTGTGATGAGAACCAATACCATAACTATGGGTATCATGAATAAGTAGGATCAGAATGGCTGAGACCCTAGGAGGTAGTTTCCATTAGGGACAGTGGAGTAAATACAATAGGTGTAATAGTCTGTAGAGTCGTATGCTGGATACTCAAGAGAGAGGTAACTATGATCTGCAGAGCGGTTACCACAAAGATAGTGGAGGAGGCACAGAGGCTGTGATGATCTGCGGACTGATATATTGAACACTCAGGAGACAGATAGCGATGACCTGCAGAGCGATTACCACAAGAAAAGTGGAGTAGACACAGAAGCTGTGAGGGTCTGCGGACCAATATGCTGGAGACGCAGGAGACAAGTAGTGATCAGGAGCCAGGGTACAGGACATCTGAACAGGTGGAGAGACCTGAAGATTTGGCAACTTACACAGGTAAGAGATGTGTTCAAATAGTGAACTCAGGCATCGGATTGGTTGGAAAGAATAAATGGGAAGACATGCCGGTTAGCGAATGCGCAGTTCACTTGACAAGATGGCGTCCCGCCAGAAGACCAGCAGTGTCTGTCCCAGAGAGGTACTGCCGCCGTGAATAAGGTGAGTAACAGCAGGAAGCCCATCGATCAGCGGGTCGGATGTGTGACACACACACACAGAAGCAAGGACATTTCAAGTTGACCCATTCATATACATTTCTGCCACTACCACTCCATATGCAACATCCCGTCATGAGAGGCCAATCAGTTACCCTCCTTGCCTACAGGACTTCTACACCTATGGGTAGCGCAAGTATGCTATACAGTGCACAGGGAGTCTGTCACCATTGGAAAACAGTGAACATTTACATTATGAACAGCTTTTTTTTTTATGAATTTTTTTAAAAAAAAATTATATGGTTTATGGGTGCCCTATTTAAATTAAAATATTTGTTCTGCTTAGCCATCTACAGCCCATCACTGGTCTGCACACCGGAGATGGGTCTCATACTCCCCTACACCCAAAGCAATGTTTGCCCTCAATTCTCATAAATATTTATTTCGCTTTCCCATCTTCAATCCATTCTGATGTGCAGAGATGTGTTCCATATCTCGACAGCATAAAGGCCAAAAGCAGTACTTATACATATCTACAGTATTTTTGTACCGTATTTTGTTTTTGTGTTTTTTACGCCCATCTGGTGTCATAGGGGAGGGGTAGACAGGGTCTATAAGTTGGATGGGCGGAGGGTAAGGCAGTCTCTGCAGTTCTGGACGTTGGATGAGTATCTTGTGCCTTCTGTCTGTATTCTGCTGTATTTTTTTATTGTATAGGCTTTGCTATTCTTTCTCCTCATTCTCTTTTTCTCTACTTTACTGTCCGTTATATTGTTTATTTATATATTTTTTTATTGTACCCCTTTCTAGCCCTTCACTGCATCCTTCCACCCCCCTCTATTCTTGTGCAATTTCCCCCTCTACCCCCCCACCCCCACTACTCGAACCTACCTCATGGAGCACCTAGCTTTGATTGCCGCTGCGAACACTCGTGCCAGTAGAGCCCCCCCGCTCCCCTGTCTGGAGAGCGAACGGGCGTACCAGTGTCTCCCTGGTGCGGCCCGTGGCCCGCACCGCCGAACCAGAAGTGATGGCCGTCACTTCCGGTATAGGTCATCTCATGCCTGCGTGTCCCCAAGCATTGGAGGGACTTGGGGTGCGCAGGGTAGATTGTGGCACGGCCGCTTTCACCCTGAGGGCAGAAGGGGGGCCGGGCTCTCCCCTCCGCACATTGGGACGCTAGGCCCCGTGGCCATTTCACTGGGGGTAATGTGAGGGCCCTCCAGCTCAGTTCCCGTATCACTGGGGCAGTCCCCTCCCACGGGCATTAGGAATGCTAGGTCCCCGGATGGCATGGTCGCTGGGGGAAGTAGAGCCCCCCCCAGGTGAGGTATTATGCAGTGGGAATGGCTTCCCCTTCTAGGATGGGGGTTCACAGACAGAGGCACATGGTGGCAGCTTTGGGTGGGAGTAATGCCCACAACATGCGCCTACTGGTTCCCAAGGGAGCACGGTTTCTGGGAGCCAGAGGGGTGCTTACATTGGTAGGACAGGAGGGGTGGTCTTATGTATTTACTTAAGCTGTCAATTTAATAAAAAAAAACAAAAAACTGGGCTTTTAAGGTGCTGTCTTATAGCTTGCATACATTGGGATGCTTCTTACATGCTGTCCACACCTTTTATATTTAAAGGGGGATACTGATCTGCAAATACTTAATGAGGTTGTTTCCCCCCCTCACTGGCAGCAGTTCCCCCGGTTATAATTGCGTCCACTACCTGGAAAGTGGTGTCTGCCCACAGCTTCCATATACAGGGCCCGTTGCAGTTTTTCTGCCAACACTCCCCCCCCCCCCCCCCCCGCACCCCACACACAATTATAAATTTCTCATGACGCTACACCTCTGCTTGATGCCGGCAGTGGCCTTGATATGTAACCTCTACTATTTTCTACATTATTATATATCAATTTACATGAGCCAATTGCTTATATAACATGTAGTGACATGCCCATTTGGTATTGTATCAGTGGACTGCTCATTAATGCCTTTGTGACAGGATTTGCGAGTTGTGTCCAGAATCCCTGTGGAACTTATTTGTAATTTTATGTGATGGTTAAAGGTTTGACTGTCCATAATATAATTGAGATGTATATTTTTGTACTGGCACATCTCCATATACTCTGAGTATATCAGTATATATATGTATGCATATTTTCTTACACTTCATTTTGTTCTGGTAACAGATGTAGTTCATACAGATGGGATCTGCTATAAGGCAGGGCAATGAGTATACTTGATGTTATGGAGGAGCTGCCAGCTATGCGACATAGCTTACAGGTTTCGAGTGGGGGTGTGTCCTTAGCAAGTTCCCTCTGTTCTCGTAGTTGACATAGTGTGTGCAGACCTATTAAGTGCACAGGCTTTAGGAGCATATTTCTTTCTGGGTATAGCAGTTATCGCATGATAATTTTACCTATAGCATTCAGTTGATTGTGGATAGCGCCGCCCCGGGCCCCTCCTGAGTCTATTATTAGGTATATGTGGGATTGTTCTTGCATGTACATAGGTAGTACACTATTCTGTAATACTCTACCAGTAGGGGCCATACAGGTTTATTGTGCCAACCAGGGCCATTTTTCTTTTGAGGGACATTTTGCGGGTGATGAGGTAACCATCTATTTTGGATACAAATCTACACTTGAACTATGTTACTCCCAGAAGGATCTGTTTAATGGAGTGACCAATGAAATGATTTTACACACTGAGGGCCAATTACTGGAGCGATACCCCAATGAACTGGAGAAAGACAGGACCAGTTTGTGTCATCTGTGTTGATGAAGGAGGAAGATAATCTTTGTCATACATTCCCTATGTAACGGATTTCTGGATGTACTACAATCTAATATAGCTGGCTTACCTGAGGTGCGGAGTCTAACGATCTCCCCAGTGTTCACCAAGAACCGCCGCAAGGCGGGGTAGGCTTTGCTGCCAGGAGTCGCAGGTCGCGGTCCTCAGGTTCACCCATAGAAGTAGTGCAGCATAGTGGAGCAGGAGTAGCGTGGTCAATGGGCAGGGTTGGTACACAGGAAGGCAATGCAGACGTATCAGAAGGCAAGCTCGGAGTCAATCAGACCGGGTCGGTACACGGGTCACCAGAACAGAAGCATAGTCAGCAAGCCGGATCGGTACACAAGGACTGGAGATAAAGAATAGTCAAACAGGCAGGAGTCAATACACAGGAGTCAGCAGAAGTCTAGGAGTCAGGATTCCACAGGGAACAGGAGCCAGGAACAATAGATGTTGCTCTGACACTCACAGAGTGTCAGAGTGAAGATTTTATGCTGGCAGGTTTGAATTCCCCGCCCCCAGGTTGCGGTCATGTGACCGCCGAATCCGGAAGTGCGGCATCCGGACCAGCGGCCGAGAAGGTAAGTCCATGACACCCTAACAGTAATTCTCAGTGGGATTTACTATATTTGGTAGGTGTTTTATGGTCCGCTGGGTAACAAGTTATCCTTTATCAAAAATAGTGCTATTCGATATGTCACCTAAGGTGCCATGGTGCTATCCGCCAGATCTATGTTTTTCTTCAGCTACACTGGCCGAATATTCTCAGGATGTGTCAAGGACACTATGGCATATTAACTTTATTTGTGAAAAGACCTGTGCAGGCTGTATACAGTATTTTTAATGCAGTCTACTATGGCGTTGCAGTCCCTTATGTTTATGCTTTGCTCACTTCATTTATATTGTTTGGTGCACATTATTTACACTGTAGTCCATTATGGTGAAGTTTTAGGCATGGCAGGCGTGTTAGGGGTTACTCCTTATGGCAGGGATTTCCACGTGATGGCGGGCAGTGCTTATGAGAATTCCCTGGTTAGCGCTGCCTTTGTGATATTGTACTGTGGGTTTTAGGTCAGCAAAGTGATTGCACATGGTGCTTACACACTCCTAGTTCAGCTGTACAATGAGGAGATTCAAATCAGACCAGCTGGGTAGGGTACACTGGATCACGTTAGCGCCCAGAGTTGGTTTCTCTGTATGACCGGTTGCAATTGTCTGTGAATTTGTCAGCCTTTGGCTCAGGATTAGGGTGCTCCTGGAGGCTAACATAGCTAGACATGGAATGCCCCATATCTTGGTAATACATTCGGGGGAATGATTTGGCCCGCTGTAAATCCAGGGACCTGATGTTATTGATGCAATCCGACCTAGCTTGGGTCCATAACTCCTGGCCTGCCCTTCTCCTATGCTGGTCTGATGTAATGCCTAGGAGGGTCTGGAATTTCTTCCCTGAAGGACGTGGGGCACTGACTATGTTTGTAGGAGACATGTAGGAGTTTAGCATAGGTAGGTGTAGGTATAGTGGTGGGCCATGGCTCTTAGAGATCTGGGCGTGGCCGGAAAGCGCAGTACAGTCGACGGCCAGTGATTGGGGCGTACATTACGGTAGTGGGCATGTTGAACCCGCCTCTCTACGAGTAAATCGGCTATAGTCTTGGTACAAGTACTGCCCCTGTGGGTTGCTTTCCGTCTAGCTCAGAGGATGGACGGGTTCTGTAAGCCCAGGACGTTGTTTCCCGCTAAGGTAGATATGTGCGACCGGGGTGTGATTGGTTGTCCCCCACTTGAACCCAGGGGTTTGATTGGTTGTCCCCCAGTTGATGAGGTCCCAATGGTTAATGGTGGGGCAGTTGGGTTTTGCCTGTCAGATATTGGACTGACTGCTGTCTTTTCCACCACCATATTTAAATAAACTATTTAAATTTGTCACACTCAGGTCTTGTGTCAATTATTTAAGGTTATAGTTAAATAGGGGTAAGAAGGTAGAAGGAAGTCATGATATCAGCTGTTAAGCCTTTTATATATTGACAAAAGTATTCGGATGCTTGACCATTACACCAGCAGGGACTGTAATGACATTGTATTCAAATAAATATACTTTAATATTGGTCCCCGTTTTGCAGCAATAATAGCTAAAACTCTTCTTGGAAGGCTTTCCACTAGATGTTGGAGTGTTTCGATAGGAATTTGTGTCCATTCACTCTGTAGAGCATTTATGAGGTCGGGCACTGATGTTAGATGACAAGGCCTGGCTCGCAATCTCTGTTCCAGTTCATCCCAAAGGTGTTCGATGGGGTTGAGGTCAGGGCTCTGTGCGATCCAGTCAAGTTCTTCCACACTGAACTAATCAAACCATGTATTTGTAGTACTTGCTTTGTGCACTGTGGCACAGTCATGGTGAAAAAGAAAAGGGCCTTCCCCAAACTTCCCACAAAGTTGGAAGCATAGCAGTGCCAAAATGACTTGATATGTAGAAGCATTAAGATTGCCCTTGTGAAGGGGGGCCACGGTGTGCGCACACACGTACATTGTTCAAATGCACGACTCGCGGTTGCACAGTACATACAGTGCATGCACCGATCTAGGCGCGTGCGCCGTTGCATCACAGAATCCCACTGTGTGTGCCTACTCAAATGTTGCGAGTATTGGATATTTATAACGAATATATATTGTGAAGTACTGCTGAGATCAGGGGCGGGCTGGGCCGGGGGGCAGGGGGGCAATGGCCCCCCGGGCCGCTGGTTCAGACGGCTATTAGGGCCGGGGTGTAGGCCGGCCACCCCCCGGATGCAAAAAACATTGTTTTTCCCCCATTTTCCCCCCGCGGCCGCATCTGATGACATCAGATGCGGCCGTGTCAGCGCACAGGCGGCCGCATCACATGACAGGGGATACGCTCGCGTCATCAATGACGCAGCCGCATCCCCTGTCATATGATGCGGCCGCCTGTGTGCCCCCCGGCCATCCCTCTCCCAGCCCGCGCCTGGCTGAGATACAGTGGTTATTGGATAAATAATTCTGTAAGGCTTAAGTTTTATTTAGTGTGGTCAAACAAGGGAGTAAGGCAACATTGTTTAAGGAAAAGTGCATAAAAGTGTGAGTTTATAATGAGTGTATCTGAGAACAGAAGAAGAGGATAGCGTACGCATTTAAGTCCCTTTTACAGCCCTTCACTGGAGATAAGGCGTCCAAAACAGCCCCACACCATTATCCCTCCTCCACCAAACTTCACAGTTGTCATAATGCAGTCAGGCAGGTAACGCTCTCATCCGCCAAACCCAGACTCGCCCATCTGACTGCCAAACAGAGAAGCGTGATTCGTCACTCCAGAACACATTTCCACTGCTCCACAGTCCAGTGTCGGTGTGCTTTACACCACTCCATCCGACGCTTGGCATTGGTCTTGGTGATGTGAGGCTTGCATGCAGCTTCTTGATCATGGAAACCCATTCCATTAAGCTACCGCAGCACCGTTTTTGTATTTACATTATTGCCAGTGGAAGTTCGGAACTCTTCAGCTATGGAATCAGCAGAGACTTTTACGCACCTTGAGGTCACTGAGCTCTTTAGAACAACTAATTTTGTATCACAAATGTTTGCAAATAGAGACTGCATGGCTAGGTACTTGATTTTATACACCTCTGGCAACGGGTTTTATTGAAATACCTCAATTTAATAATTAACAGGTGTGGCCAAATACTTTTGTCCATACAGTATAAATTGGGAGGGGTAATCCTAGACTCTCCATCTTTTTGGCTCTTACAAAAGACCGAAATCCCAGTTTCCCAATACAAGAAATATCTTCTAATTAAGCTAAACTGTGCTGCCAAAGTGGTAATCCCAGTTCACTAGTGATTCCCCCCCCCCTCCCCCGCCACCGATGATAAAGGAGTGGTTCACCAGGATAGAATATTATCAAAGCATGGATGAAATAATCGTCTCCTCAAACAACAAATTTAATAATTATTGTGATACATGGTGCAGTTGGTTGAACGTCAATGATTCTGTGCTGTATAAGTCCGTACAATTTCCTTATCTTAAATTGTGTGATTATTACATGTGTTTAGGTCTGACTATGCTGGATCCTAGGACTGGGCTGCTGTGGCCTCAGTTCTGGAACTGTCCCTACCAAACCCATCCCTTCTTCCCTCTTTCCTTATATTTTACCCTCATTTATGTATGCCCAATTGCTCTTAGCATTCAAGATGGATAGTGGATTTCCTGCTGTAACCAACTTTGAATTATTTTAATTACATGGAGGTCATTTGGGCGCGCTCTAATGGATGACAAGAATGTGTTATTAAAATTGAGTAATTCATCCCAAACTTCTAAGTAACATTCAATCTATTGGGAATACTTTGTATGCTGTTCTTTTATCATTGAATGCAATGTTTGTTATTTTATTTCAATGTCTTCCACTTACTGTTATGATATATTTTGTATGCTACATGAGTGACTTTCAATAAAAAGTTATTATACATTAAAAAAAAGCAGAGTGTTTCTTTTACCAACCTTCATATATCGTCCACACAGAACTTGTACAGTGAAATCGCTGTGCTGTATTTGAGATCAACCAGTGTCCTTCCTGTGGCCAAAAATCTTAGGGTAGCAACCAGTCTCTGCTCTGCAGATATGGGTCTCCTTAAATGGGTGTCATCCTTCTGGATGAGGGGAGTTACAAATTGGAGCAGCTCCTGGAATGTTGGATCATTCATCCTCAGGAAATTCTTGAAGTCATCAGGGTTGTTGTCCTATATCTTCTGTCACTGGGGCATATGTGAAAAAGAGTTTCTCCTCTGGAACCACTCTTTGGTCCTTCTTTCCCTCACGGTCTGTGCTTGCAGTGTTATTGCCAAAATGACTAGCAAACGACCACAAGCTTGCTGTTGTTTAATTGTGGCCATTATATTTAAATAAACTGTAGTAAATGTGTAGTTGCGAACGAATGTACACTATACACAAAGATGTGCTCTAGAATTAATGGCGATGACATATTTCCTTTTCCGGAGTCTGAGTTTGTGGGAGCTTTTGCCGGTGATGTTCAGCCCTTTATTTAAATTTATTTGGCATAATGCTGAAAGGAGGCCAGGGCCGGATTAAGGGAATGGAGGCCCCTGGGCTAAAGGGGCCTCCATTCCTCCATGAGGGCCCCCCCCCCCCCGTGATCCAAGCTGCCCGCCCCCCGTGATCCGAGCTGCCCACCCCTCCCCCAGCACTTTCCTCCTTCTCCGGCGCGCTGTACACTCTTTACTGAGGAGATCTCGTGAGAGTGAGACTCACAAGATCTCCTCAGTAAGGAGACTACAGTGTGCCGGAGAAGGACTGCAGTGAAAGTGCTCAGCAACACTGATTGTGCCGGGGGCGCCCCCACCCCCGACTGATCAATACTGCTGCTGAGCACTTTCAAGGGCCCCCTGGATGCCATAGGCCCCTGGGCTGTAGCCCAGTTAGCCCTATGGTTAATCCGTCCCTGAGTGAGGCCAAAGATCACTTCACTCAATCTTTTGAGACGAAGTTATGACTGACAATAACCACTTGTCGGACAGTCATACAAAATTTGTGTAAAACATGGGTGATACCCCAAAACCTAAGTACCCTGGGGTGTATCTATATGTAAATATATGTGTGTACTCATGGCTATGTTCCAATACCTAGCTGGTTAGTCGTGGTTACATTTGTTATTTGTTATAAGATTTAAAAATATATATATATTCCTGGAAGGAGACGTGACAGTTGGGAGTAGTTGGTGGTTGCCGGGGTGACAGAGGAATAGGACTGTGATACTCAGGACCAGAGAGAGATCCCTGTGTCTGGTAAAACTTAGAGTGAAAAGATAGGGACAGAATGAAAATCGGGCAAAGTAATATATAAGCAGAGAAAAAGTGAAAAAAATGGAAGAAGAAGTGAGAAAATGAGAGGTGTGAGTAAAAAGTAAAGTGCTTAAAATTACAAAGCAGTAGAGAGATCTGTGAACAGACACACAACAGAGACTGTGCCTATGTACTGAGGACAGTGTGAGAGGAGAGAGACAAGTTGGAGTTGTAAAATAACAGTTAAGCAGACACAGATCAGTATAACTCCCACCACTACATCACTGCAACTGAAAACATCAGCAGTTACTTACACACATATTACTGATCCCTATATACTTGAACTGCTTATAAAAAATATACAGCTTTTTTTAGGAAAACTACAGAAACAGTGTTTTACCAAACTCTTCTTGTGAAGGTCTGCAAAAGATCACCAGTTTATTTGGTGTGAAAAAGAAATTTGGCACAGAGTGATAAATGAAAGGGGGGAGCAGCAGGGCACAGTGTGATGAATGAAAGGGGGAGCAGCATGGCACAGAGTGATGAAGGGGGGGCAGCATGGCACAATGTGATAAAGGGGGGGAAGCAGCATGGCGCAGTGTTATAAAAGGGGGGAAGCAGCATTGCACGATGTGATAAAGGGGAGGAGCAGCATGGCACAGTGTGATAAATGGGAGGAAGCAGCATGGCACAGTGTGATGAATGAAAGGGGGGAAGCAGCATGGCACAGTGTGATGAATGAAAAGGGGGAGCAGCATGGCACAGAGTGATGAAGGGGGGGCAGCATTGCACAATGTGATAAAGGGGAGGAGCAGCATGGCACAGCGTGATAAATGGAAGGAAGCAGCATGGCACAGTGTGATGAATGAAAAGGGGGAGCAGCATGGCACAGAGTGATGAAGGGGGGCAGCATGGCACAATGTGATAAAGGGGGGGAAGCAGCATGGCACAGTGTTATAAATGGGAGGAAGCAGCATGGCACAGTGTGATAAATAAAAGGGGGGAAGCAGCATGGCACAGTGTGATGAATGAAAGTGGGAGAGAAGCATGGCACAGTGTGATGAATGAAAGGAGGGGGGGAAGCAGTGTGATAAATGGGGGGAAGCAGCATGGCACAGTGTGCTAAAGGGGGGAGCAGCAAGGCACAGTGTGATGAAAAGGGGGGTGGAAGCAGCATGGCACAGTTTGATAAACAGGGGAAAGCAGCATAGCACAGTATGATAAAAGCCGTGGAAGCAGCATGGCACAGTGTGATAAACGGGGGGGCAACATAGCACAGTGTGATGAATTAAAGGGGGAGCAGCATGGCACTGTGTGATAAACATTGGGGGAAGCAGCATGGCACAGTGTGATAAAGGGGGGGAGCAGCATGGCACAGTGTGATAAATAGGCAGAAGCAGCATGGCACAGTGTGATAAAGGAGGGAGGCAACATAGCACAGTGTGATGAATTAAAGGGGGAGCAGCATGGCACTGTGTGATGAACATTGGGGGAAGCAGCATGGCACAGTGTGATAAATGGGAGGAAGCAGCATGGCACAGCATGATGAATGAAAGGGGGGGAAGCAGCAGGGCACAGTGTGATGAATGAAAGGGGGGGAGAAGCATGTCACAGTGTGATGAATGTAAGGAGGGGGGAAGCAGCATGGTGCAGTGTTATAAAAGGGGGGAAGCAGCATGGCACAGTGTGATAAAGAGGGGAGCAGCATGGCACAGTGTGATGAAAGGGGGGGTGGAAGCAGCGTTGCACAGTTTGATAAACAAGGGGAAGCAGCATGGCACAGTATGATAAAGGCTGGGGAAGCAGCATGGCACAGTGTGATAAACAGGGAGAAGCAGCACGGCACAGTGTGATGAATGAAAGGGAGGGAAGCAGCATGGCACAGTGTGATGAAGAAGGGCCAGGTGCAGGTTGGAAAAGCAGCATGGCACAGAGTGATGAAGGGGAAAGCAGCATGGCAAAGTGTGATGAAGGGGGCCAGGTGAAGGGGGGGAAAAGCAGCATGGAGGGTGCAGTATGATCATAAGGGGGGACAGCGTGGTTATGATGAAGGGGCACAGTAATGTGTGTGTGATGGCACAGGGGACTTGTGGTAATGTTCGTGAGGGCACAAGGGGATTGTGGCAATGTAAATGTGTGTGTGTGAGGGTACAAGGGGATTGTGGAAATGTAAATGTGTGTATGCAATGGCACAAGGGGCTTGTGGCAATGTAAATGTGTGTGTGTGATGGCACATGGGGCTTGTGGCAATGTATATGTGTGTGTGTGATGACACAATATTATTTTGTTATAATTTAGATATTTGTTGTAATTCTTTATAATGTTCCCAGGAAATAAGCGCGGACGAGTTCTGTTTGTTGAGATAACTCTCAAGACTGCCTGTCTGCCTATGTGAGATGACAGCTGTGGCTCCTTCCTTGCCTGACGCACCGATCAGAAGAATCAGGTAATTTAATACGGTTTATCATGTACAATGTACTTTTGATAACTTTTTTTTCCCCTTTCTTGGGGCACTACTGCATGGCATAATATGATTTGGGGACACTACTGCTGGGCATAGTATTGTTTGGGGAACTACTCTGTGGTATATTGTGATTTTGGGGAACTACTCTATGGTATATTGTGATTTTAGGGCACTACTCTGAGGTATAATTTGATTTGGGGTCTCTATAGTGGCTTAATAACAATTGGGGGCACTCAATCAGGTGTGAGGGATGTGTCATTGGGCCCTTTTTGGCGTCGCCGCTGCGCGCCAACACACAGTTTATTTCCTGCTCATCTATGAAGCGAGGCCCCAAAAGTTCACTGTACCCGGACCCCAAATTTATCTTATCGGTCCTGAACATACTATTGCCTGATACTGGTGCGCCCCATGCTGCAAATAGAGAGTTAAGCTGCACGTAATACATTTGTATCTCACGGGACACTGTATAACAATGAGCTTTGCAAAAAGTACTGTAATATTATTATTATCTGGAAGAGAGGTGGGCCTGTGTGCTGTAATGCCAGGGCTGATTTTTAGTCCCAGTCCGTCCCCGGTGAAGATTAATTAATTTAATTTAATTTATTATGGCAGAAACATCCATAGATATAGAATTCCCATAAGATATCAGTGTTATTCATACTTGCCTACATCCAGTAGGCAACGTCCGGGAGAGGGGCGTGACTAATGGGCGGGGCGCCTCAAATCGTGTCATTTTGGCCCCGCCCCATGAGTAAAATGGCGTTTTGTCGCAGGGGTGGGGCCAAATGCTGCGATTCTCGGTGAATTGTGTCATTTTGAACAAGTGAATCGGGATGTGGGAGAAATGCCAGCTCTCGCCGGGAGCCGAATTTCCGGGAGAGTTGGCAAGTATGGTGTTATTAGTATGGTGAATTTAAAGGTTTGGCAATTGTAAATAGTTTCAAAGTGATAAGATATTGTTTAAAAATAATTGTGTGTTTCTAAAATAAATATTGGAGTAATTCTTATTAATAAAAGGAAATTAGTTCAGAATACAATTGTGTCATCTTAAATCTCTGTGGATAAATCTCCTTACCTCTCTGGTGCATAGAAAATCCGAAGTGTTGAACACTGAAAGAGAAATATCTAATACTGGTAAGGTGCAACTTCAACGTATTACTCTAAATAACACCACACGGGGTATTACACATGTATAGCGTGTACGCATGCATCGACCGACTGATCAGAACTTCAGCTGTAGGTACAATCGTTGTAGGTAACACATTGCTCCAGTGGTGGAACTACCCTTAGTGCGTCAGGTGCTGTGCTCCGGGGTCCATGTAGATAATGGGGCCCACTGCATGGCAGATGCAGAGGGTTGGGGGCTTTGGTTCCCTCCTCCCCACCTCCCTGCACTGGGGCCCACAGCTCCCTAATTCTACCTCTGCATTGGTCTGAAAATTCTGTAGTGTGTACCCACAGAATCTTCAGATGAAATTGACAAAGAACCACTTACCGTTAAAAAGCCAGCATAATAGATGGTTAGGCAAGGATTTGAATGAGTGGAAGGGATTCTACCATTGCACTAAATGTGCTAACTGTGTAAGGCTAGGATATACGAGCACAAAACCAATGCATGATTTCAGTTCCCGATATTCAGGTGAACAATTCAAGATAAATACATCCTTTACATGTGGCAGTCAGAATGTAATCTATCTTCTTGAATGTCCTTGTATAATGCAATATATCGGAGTAACGACAATGAAATTCAAAGTAAGAGTAGGTGAGCACATACGTAACTAACTAGTCAACTCTATGCAGCTCCACAGTTTTTTTGTGTTTTTTTGTGTTTTTACTAGAGAATATATCTGAATGTGGGAATAGAGACGAGATGATCAAGATGGGATTCATCCAATATAACCATCAACATAGAGGTATGGGGTCACATATGTTTTTCCCCGACAGAAACCAATTGGTTCTGCCAACCAAGATATTGGACATTGATATATAGAAAACCTATAACTATTAACATTGTAATTTGAGGGATAAGGGGCACCTGGTTACACAGAATGTATACAACTCAATATGATACACCAATTAGGTGGAATGAGATATGTCCATATGCTTAACCGATGTCTGTTAGGATTGATCTAAAATAAATCATATCCTTTCAGGTAAGCGATGTCAGAGGACTGGGCAACAAACAAGATTAATATATACTAAGGGTGTGCACCGGGCACTTTTAGTGTTTTGGGTTTTGGGTTCTGATTAGCTTGAGGTTTTGGGTTCTGATTTGTTTTGCCAAAACACCTGACGAAAGGTTTTGGTTCTGATTTCGGGTTTTGGGTTCTGATTTATATTTAAAAAAGCATAAAAAGCACTAAAATCCAGTTTTTTTGTTTTTTTCCACTCCTACGCTATTATTAACCTCAATAACATTCAATAACAATCATTTCCACTAATTTCCAGTCTATTCTGAACACCTCACACCTCACAATATTGTTTTTAGTCCAAAACGTTGCACCAAGGTAGCTTTCTGGACTGCACAGTGGAGTGGGCCCGGTACCCAATTTGGTACCGGGGCCACAATACCTCCTCCAACTGGTCTAAATTCCACTGCACATATGGCTGCTCCTACATCCTCTGCAGCATATAGACTGAGGGTGTAGTTCGAGCGCGTCACTACCTCTTGTTTTCGACGACCATGGTACAGAGCATTCATCATTGAGATCCCATCAAGTATGTCAAAGACAGACAGCGTCGAAGTGTTATTTGTTGACTTTGGGAACAAAAAAACTGTCCCTGTTGCAAATCTTCGTGCAATGAAGAGTGACTTTTTCATTTAAAGGCTCAAGCTTTCAAGTGTAGTGTTTATAACATCATTACACCAAAAGGTAAAAATCCTTTTAATTGGGATAATGGAGCCACAAAGGAAATTGCCCATATGTAATGCCCGCACAATGTTACTGGCGTTGTCTGACACCAGAAATCCCCAGGAGAGTCTAAGTGGGGTAAGCCACTCCGAGATTATTTCCCTCATACTTTCTAAGAGGTTGTCAGCGTTGTGCCTCTTACTAAAACCTGTGATTCACAACGTTGCGTGCCTTGGCACGAGCAGCCGTTGTGGAGATGCTGCTACTGATGCAGCTGCTGCTGTTGCTGCGGAAGGCGATGCATCTACCCAGTGGGCTGTCACAGTCATATAGTCCTTAGTTTGCCCTGAACCACTTGTCCACATGTCCGTGGTTAAGTGGACAGTGGGTACAACCGCATTTTTCAGAGCACTGAGGACACTTGTTCTTACTTCTCTGTACACCTTTGGTATCGCCTGCCTAGTGAAGTGGAATCTCGACGGGATTTGGTACCGGGGACACAATACCTCCATCAACCGTCTAAATCCCACTCCACTGATGGCGGGCACCGGACGCACGTCTAACACCAACATTAACGCAGTTATCCGCTTTGCCATAGGATGACTAATGTCGTACTTGGTGCTCATGGCAAATGACTGTTGGACGGTCAATTGTTTGGTGAAAGACGTAGCGGTCTTACGATTTCCCCTCTGGGAAGATGACCGACTACCAGCAGCAACAGCAGCAGTGGCAGTAGTAGGTGTACCGCTGCAGGATTCCTCGGATGAATCCCGTATTGAAGAGGACTCAGTCTGGCTGGTGACATGGCCTTCAGGACTGAATCTGATGGAGATCGTGGAGGAAGTTGACGAGGAGGGTGTTGGTGGTATGTATCCAACAGGACCAAGGGATTTAGGTGTCCCTGGACTGCTGACGGTCCTAGCCACAGGTCCTGAACTAAACACTGAATTATGAAGGTTCTTCAGGTGATGTATAAGTGAGGATGTCCCTAGGTGGCCAAGATCCTTACCCCTGCTTATTTGAGCTTTACATAAGCTACATATGGCCATACATTTGTTGTCTGGATTCGGATAAAAATAACTCCAGACAGAAGAGGTGGATTTTTTGGTCTTCTGACCAGGCATGACGATGGGCTTTTTCATCCCATGGACAACAACTGTTTCCCCCCCTGGTGGCTCATTTATGATAACCACATCAGCATCCTCCTCGTCAAGTTCCTCCTCAGCGCCAGCTACATCAATATCCTCCTCCCGGTGTACAACATTGACACCTTCATTAGCCAAATCTGTAACTGGACTGTGGGCGATCCTTCCAGCATATGCAGAGGGCGTGCTGCAAATGGTTGAAGGAGCCACCTCTTCCCGTACAGTGATGGGAAGGTCAGGCTTCGCAACCACAAAAACCCTTGGACTCGCTGTTCTTGGACTTGTTGTTGATGACAACTTAAGTCTCTTAAATTTGTTAGAGGGGGGGAGGAGAAGTGCTTAGATCCATGGGTGAAGCTGAACCACTAGTCATGAACACGGACCAGGGCCTAAGCCGTTCCTTGCCACTCCGTGTCGTAAATGGCATATTGGTAAGTTTACGTTTCTCCTCAGACGATTTTAATTTTCTTTTTTTGCTAATTTTTGGGAACTTTGGGTTTTTGGATTTTACATGCCCTCTACTAGGAGATTGGGCATCGGCCTTGGCAGACGACGTTGATGGCATTTCATCATCTATGTCATGACTAGTGGCAGCAGCTTCAGCATTAGGAGGAAGTGGGTCTTGATCTTTCCCTACTTTATCCTCCAAATTTTTGTACTCCATTATATGCAGCACTAATGAGTGTACCCCTAAACCACACACACTTTGGAAATGCTTAAAAATTGAACGTATTCAATGTAATATAGATTGCAGTACCTATTCTCTGGAACTGCTTAAAAATTGAACGTAGTAAATGTAATATAGATTGCAGTACCTATTATCTGGAACTGCTTAAAAATTGAATGTATTAAATGTAATATAGATTGCAGTACCTATTCTCTGGAACTGCTTAAAGAATGAACGTAGTAAATGTAATATAGATTGCATTACCTATTATCTGGAACTGCTTAAATATTGAACGTATTAAATGTAATATAGATTGCAGTACCTATTATCTGGAACTGCTTAAACAATGAACGTAGTAAATGTAATATAGATTGCGGTACCTATTCTCTGGAACTGCTTAAAGAATGAACGTAGTAAATGTAATATAGATTGCAGTACCTATTATCTGGAACTGCTTAAAAATTGAACGTATTAAATGTAATATAGATTGCAGTACCTATTCTCTGGAACTGCTTAAACAATGAACGTAGTAAATGTAATATAGATTGCAGTACCTATTCTTTAGAACTGCTTAAATATTTTTTTTTCTATTAATTTTGTATAATTTTTTAAATAAATTTTTTTTAGTAATTTTTAAGAGACTTTAATAATTATAAAATTTGTATGGACTTAGCACAACAAAGCACGGGACTAAAGCACCACTGGACTCAGCAGGACAGACACTGGCCAAAGCACCACTGGACTCAGCAGGACAGAGCACAGGAGAAAAGCACCACTGGACTCAGCAAGGACAGAGCACTGGACACAGGCATAAAGCACCACTGGTCTCAGCAAGGACAGAGCACTGATCACGCAGGAGCACCACTACCCTACACACCCTCCCTCTTCCCTGATGTCAGGCGAAATGAAGATGGCGGCCGCAAGGTGAGTATTTATGACATCCGAGTATCGCGAGATCCGACGCGAGACTTGGATGTCATAGCCTCGTTTCGGATTCCTTTGGCGGCCGGAAGTACCCGAACAGTGCTCGGATCCCGTCGGATCCGCGCTGCTCGGGTGGGCTCGGATTAGCGGAATCCGAGCCCGCTCATCCCTAATATATACCTTAGCTCTAACTAGTTGGACCTTATACCCTTAATATATAGGGGATAAAGTTTGAATATGAGCAACAGCCCTATATCATTTTGTATTAAGGTATGAGATACAATCATTTTTTTTTTTTTAGAATTTTTTATTTTCAGTGGTCAATCAAGAAAATACAGACAAACGATAACACTGTGTAGCATACACAGTAAAATCACAACAGTTATTGTGGTGTATCGCATATTAGTAAACCTTTAGACAAAAATGACCGGTTTTTACATTTTTAAAGAGTAATATAAAATGGGTGTAGGAACAAAAGGGATTGCGGGGGAGAGGTGAGGGGGGTAGGACCACAAAGATAAGCACTGTAAGTATTTAGAGGATAACTAGGGTGTGTTGAGCCTATAGCAGAGGGGGAGATATGTGTCGGAAAGAGTTAGGGTCATCGCACATGGGTCAGGTCGGAGGACGCGGAGAGTTGAGGGGGGAAGGTGTGTTCCATGGCTAGCCATGGAGCCCAGACTTGACTGAAGACGTGGCCTCTATCGTGGAGGTAGTACGTAATCTCCTCCATAGCGGCCACGTGCCAAATCTGCCTCTTGAGAGCCAAAAGGGATGGAGGTGAGGTCTTTTTCCAATTAAGGGCTATGAGTGATTTGGCTGCTGTCAGGATGTGGGCAGTTAATTTTTTGGAGAATTTATTCAGGTCTTGGGGAGGGTAATATAAAAGAAATATCCAGGGATCTTTCGGGATGGGGGCTTCAAAAAGGGTATTTAGGAAACTATGGACTGAATCCCAGAAGGTGGTGATAATCGGGCAAGACCACCAAATATGAAACATCGTACCCCTTTGGCCACAGTCCCGCCAACAGCAGGGCGAGGAAGAGGGAAACATTCTATGGAGTCTTGTGGGAGTGTAATACATTTTGTAAGAGGTTTTCCTTGAGTTTAGTTGATATAGAGCATTTAGCTATCCCCAGTCTCATGTCCTCCCAAGCCTCTTCATCCGGGGGAGGACCAAGGTCTTATTCCCACTCGTCTTCATGAGGGTTTGGAGAGGGAAGGGCAGAAGTGAGAAGAATGCTATATATTTGAGAAATCATGCCCTTGTCCAAATGATGTTTTCTACAAAGAGATTTAAATGGAGTAAGGTCCCTAAGAACATAGGTTGGTGGCAGGGATCGCAAGAAATGATTAATTTGGAAGAATTCAAAGGGGCTGAGGATTTGGGACGGGGATTGGGGTTAGAGATCCGCTAGCGAAAGCCAGCGGCCCTGTTTGGAAAAATCTACTGGAAATTTAAGCCTTGCACGAGACCAGTTACGGTGGATCGTAGAGGCAGATCCGGGAGGGAACACCGGGTTATGCCAGATGGGGGTTAAAGGAGATATTGCAGTTGAAAGTTTTAGTTTGAAGGAGTTGGAGTCCCAGAGCATAGCATCAAATTTGATAGAAGGCAGTGCTCTAACAGCAGGGGGGCGACGAGCGGGTGATACGCCCCAGAGAGAGGAGAGATTGGGCAGGGTTAGATGGGCCGATTCTATATCAAGCCATGCAGTGGAGCCAGAGGGAGCATAGGAGGCAACGATTTGCAAAAGGTGGGATGCCAAATAGTATAATTTGATGTCGGGAAGGCCTCTTCCTCCTCCAGGGATTGGTCGTTTTAAAATATTGGATGAGACTCTAGGAGGTCTATGGTTCCAAATAAAGCGGGTGAGTGCCTTCTGGATGTTGGCAAGGAAAGAGGCAGGGACAGCTACCGGAAGGGTTTGGAAGAGGTACAGCCATTTGGGGAGTATGTTCATTTTGACAGCTATGATCCTGCCCAGCCACGAAATAATAAGGTGGTTCCAGGAGGTCAGGTCTGATTGCGTCTTGGAGAAAAGGGGTAGGAAATTCTCACGAAAGAGGAGGTCATAGCGAGAAGTGAGGAAAACCCCCAGGTATTTGATCTTCCTGTTCTGCCATTTGAAATTAAAGTTAGCCCGGAGGAGCTCGGTATCCCGAGGGGAAACGTTAAGCAGCATGGCCTCTGACTTGGTGTAGTTTATCTTATAGCCCGAAACATCGCTGTAGTTCTGAAGGATGGCATATAGGTTGGGCAAGAAGATCCCTGGTTGGGTAAGCGATAGGAGGATATCGTCTGCGAAGAGTGAGATCTTGGAGTTCGTATTACCCACCTTGACCTCCTGTATGCTAGGATTAGACCTAATTTGGGAAGCCAGAGGTTCAATTATCAGAGCAAATATCAGAGGGGAAAGGGGGCAACCCTGTCGTGTTCCATTTCGAATGGAGAATGATTCTGAGGGAGTGCCATTAATCAGAACTTTAGCAGTAGGGGTGGTGTATAAAGCTAGGACGCCAGTGAGGAAGTCGCCAGCGAAGCCGAACGACTCAAGAGCCGCTTTCATAAAGTCCCAAGAGATCCTGTCAAATGCTTTTTCAGCATCCAGAGAGAGCATAATAGTTGGGGATCTCCTGGAATTTGTAATATGGATGATGTCAATGGCACGTCTGGTATTGTCCCTCGCCTGGCGTCCCGGGATAAACCCTTCTTGGTCATACTGGATCAGAGAAGGGAGGAAGGCATTCAGACGGTTTGCTAGGATTTTGGCATAAATTTTCAAATCGAGATTGAGGAGAGAGATTGGACTGTAGCTAGCACAGTGGAGCGGGTCTTTATCGTCTTTAGGGATAACTACAATTTTGGCCTCCAGCATCTCTGATGGGAGAGGGTCACCTTGGAGAGTGTTGTTATAAAGGGATTTGAGATGAGGGGCCAACAAATCAGAAAATTTCTTGTAGTATGCGGCCGTAAAGCCGTCAGGGCCTGGGGATTTACCACTTTTTTGTCCCTTGATGGCTTGATGGATCTCGTCTGTCGAGATCTCTTTATTGAGAAGTGAAAGGGCTTGGTGGGATAATTTAGGTAGCCTGGCTTTGGCAAGAAAGTCAGTGATCAGGGCGGAGGGGGTTTTCAGTGTTGGGGAGGAAGCGGGAGCCGGGAGGTTATAAAGAGCAGTGTAAAAGTGTTGAAATGCTGACCTGATATCTGCTGGATCGTGAGTTAACTGGTTATGTGAATCACCGATAGCAATAATATTTCTATGTGTTCTAGCTGTACGTAGCCGTGATGCAAGAATTTTGTCAGCTTTGTCTCCTTTTTCATAAAAAGTCTGATGGAGCCATTTAAGACGTGTGGCCGCTTGTTTAGAGAGAAGGAGGTTTAGTTTGGCTTTGGTTTCCCGGAGGGCTGTCAGGTTTGCGGGATCAGGGGTTGCTTTGTGCTGGGCTTCTAGGGTTTGAAGTTGGATGGAGAGCTCATTGATTCGGGTGAGGTATTCTTTTTTGTGTCTGGAGGCCATGCTGATCAAGTGTCCCCTCAAGACCGCTTTGTGCGCAGTCCATAAGGTGGCTTTGGAGACTTCTGGAATATCATTTAGCTCAAAGTAGTCCTTCAGTCTAGTCCTAATCTGAGATACTATATTCTTATTGTGAAGAAGGGAGTCATTAAGACGCCAGGTCATTGGGCGAGGTCGGGGTAGGAGGTAATACAATCATTTTTATAAATATTTTTAGTATGCTACATTAAGATTTTGCATTATAAATAAGTGTATTAAAATTGCTTATATGTTCATGCAGACAGGCCACATCACTACGTGTGATTACATCCCATTAAGAAGATAGATCTGCATCTATGTACCATTATACACTACTTGAAAATAAGACCTATATTTACATGGCTCTACACTCTATTAGGTAAACTGACCTGTCAGAGAATTACAGGTGAATTCACTAAGACCAGCAATCAGACTGTCAATCATCAATTATGGGAGAGTATTTAGACACTAGGGAAAGACGTGCACGATATCTCCTTGAGAAAGTTCTACTGTGAGGACAAAATGCGATGAAGGATACGTTTTATTGCTTCTATTCACTACTTTTTTTTGACACTACAAACATTAATGAGGACCAGAGGAACAGGTCCATGAGAATCCACATTGCCAAATGAATAAAGTATTGGAAGGACACCATAGAAAGTTGCATATTAGCTGTGGCCACAGCAGGACTCAGTATTACACTGTAGACGAGGCGCGTCTGCCGGTAAGGAACTCCAGAAAAAAATGAGGCTTGTTATTTACCCAGGGTTACGAGCAAAGACTGCAGAGAATCAGGACCTGTCAGACATATATCGTTGATAAGAGGCTCCTCTTTTCTTCTGGACAGATGAATATGCTGCATTGCACGTGATGTCACATCTTGATGCCACACTGTAATTATATGAGAAACTGTAAGTGTATTGTACTAATGTTAGGGACAGTTTAAACACAGCCATAGTAAATCAGGGTACTATACTCTAGCTAAGGAGCTGACCGCAGTTTATCTATGTCACACACCGGGGCTCGTTCCCACTACCCAAAGCCCGGCACACTTACCTGACCGCTGGCGATCCCTCTGTACTGCTCTGGCTGGCCGCCTTCTTCCACTGTGCAGACCCGATTCCTCTTAATTCCTCTGCTCCTGATTCATTGGGGGTCAATCCCGTCTTGCCTGTAGAAAGCACCTCCTCCCTATGGTCTGTGCCTGTTCTGTGGTTTACCAACTCTGTTAGGAGATAGACGTGCATCTCAGCTGTCTACCCTGCAGTCTGTAGGCTATCGCACCTCCACCATTCCAGTGGTATTTGCCCTGCAGTCCACAGGCTATTGCACCTCCACCATTCCAGTGGTATCAAACCTGCTGTCCGCAGGCTGTTGCACCTCCACAATTCCATTGCTATCTGCCATGCAGTCCGCAGGCTTTTGCTCTCCACCATTCCAGTGGTATCCATCCTGCAATCCGTAGACAGTCGCCTCAAGTATCTGTGTGTGTTCTGCTCTTATTGCTTTCTCAATGCAGGTCTCGCCAAGTACTCCCCAAGAAGGCCGAAACATGCATAGTAGTGGCAGCTAAGTCCAAATCTCCTTGCAGGGCTTTCTGTTGAAGACCATCTGCTACATTAGATTCCACGCCTCAGCAAGGAGCAGCTTCAAACTTAACAGATCAGGATCCGATTAACCAAGGTACCGTGACAGTAATAACAGGTCAGGACGAATCCTGCCGGGGAACATTCTGCAAAAGATTTGCTACAACACCTGGTCAATAGAATGGAACAGCAAGATGCAATTCAGCGTAAATTTTTACAATGTTTCCTAGTCTTAGTCACCCGCGTGGAGTCCTTACAGGTGGCAGCACCCTCCTCCGCTTCTACACCTCCAGTTGAGCCTCCAGCTCCAGAGGTTCACACTGCTTCTTTTTCTTTTACCCTGCGGTTAAGAAGAACGGTTAACCTATGATGGAGACCCTAAGGCTTGTTGGGCTTCTTAAATTAGTGCTTCATTAATTTTGTGTTGCAGCCTCAGAACTTACCTACACATCATTCTAAAGTGGCTTACATAATATCTTTGCTCTCCTGACAACCTTTGGCATGGGCCTCTCCCTTATGGGAGCAAGATGATCCTCTTGTCAGTGACAGCTCGGCGTGCATTGCCGCCTTCCGCCTTCCGAAAGATCTTCAACAAACCCGGACGGGTCACCTCTGCAGCCTCCAGCATCTTATGATTACAACAGGGTTCTCGTTTGGTGGCGCAGTATGTCATTCAGTTCCATACATTGTCCTCTAAGCTTCAATGGAATAATGACGCATTAGTCGCAACTTTTTGGCAAGGTTTATCCGACAGAGTTAAAGATGTTTTCGTCTCACAGGAACTGCCTTCCACTCTGGATGCATTAATATCTCTGTAATCGAGTTGACCTTAGGTTCTGGGAAAGATCCTCTGAGAAAGAGAATCCCCAACGCACACCTGTTAAATTAGCACCTCATTTCCAACATCTTGGCCGTTTAAATCAACCTATGGAATTAGTACGCTCTTGTCTAACTCCAGAGGAGTGCGAAAGAAGAGTAAAGAACAATCTGTACATCTACTGTGCCATCTCTGGATACATGCTTAATTCTTGTCCGAAAAGCGCTCAACCTTAATCTGTTCTGGGGAGGTGAGGCTCTCCAATATTTGCTGAATCACAAGCTTGTTCTTTCGCTGTTAACCTACTTGGACCATCTGATTCGAACAGATCCTGTGCTTTATTGGATTCAGGGGTGGCTGGAAATTTTATTTCTCTTTCCGTAGCTCTACAATGGTCTCAGCCCGTTGTCTCTTTGGATAAGCCAATCATTATAACGGCAAGTTACGGGTCACAAATTGCCAACAGGATCATTAGGGAAAGCACCAAGCCCATTACTCTACAAGTTGGCACCAGGAATTGATTTCCTTCTTAGTATTACCATCTTCCACCAGTCCTGTCATCACCCACAGGTGAATTGGGCCGCAGCCCAAATTCGGTCCTGGGGTCCAGTCTGTTTCCAGAAATGTCTCACTCAAATTCGGCCGATTAGGGTCACCTCCACTTCCAAACTTCCCACTACATCTGGACTTCCTAGTCCATACTCTTCTTTCCCGGATGTATTTTCAATGTCCGATCTGAACTCCTACCACCATATCGGCAGTGGGATTGTCCCATTGATCTTCAGCCTGGCAAAATTCCTCGTCGGGGTCGGGTATACCCTCTATCCTTACCCGAGACCCAATCCATGTCCGATTATGTCAAAGAGAACCTCCAATGTGGATTTATTAGACCTTCCACATCTCCTGCAGGAGCGGTGTTTTTCTTTGTAAAGAAGAAAGATGGGACATTACAACCTTGTATAGACTATCGTGGCCTTAACGCTATAACAATCAAAAATTATTATGCCATTCCCCTGATCACAGAACTTTTTGATCGCATCAGAAGAGCCAGGATTTTTACAAAGTTAGATCTCCATGGAGCCTATAATCTCATTAGGATCAAAGCTGGCGATGAGTGGAAGAAGGCTTTTAACACTTGAGATGGCAACTATGACTATCTTGCCATGCCATTTGGGATGTGCAACGCCGCTGCCATCTTTCAAAGTTTTGTAAATGAGATTTTCAGAGACTTTCTATATGTTTGCATTGTTGTCTACCTAGAGGATATTCTAATCTTCTTCCAGGACATACTCTAATTGTCTTCATGTGGCAGAGGTGCTCTCCAGATTACGGGAGAATCAACTGTTTTGTAAGCTCGAGAAATGCTCCTTCGAACTTCCTCGAATTACCTTTCTGGGCTACAACATATCTGGTCTTCAAATGGATCCTGACTATCTTGGAATGGCCACTCCCATCCGGCCTCAAGTCCATTCAATGCTTTTTGAACTTCACTAATTATTATTGATGCTTTATACAAGGTTATTCCACCATTGTTGCTCCCATTAAAACCCTCACCTGGAAGGGCTCCAATACTATGCAGTGGCTCCTAGAAGTGCTCAAAGCTTTCACTTTCCTCAAAAAGGCATTTTCTTCTGATCCCATTCTTAAGCAGCCAGACATCTCCCTTCCATTCATTTTGGAGATTGATGGCTCTAATATCGGGATTGGGGCTATTCTCTCACAGAAGTCTTCACAAAACAAACTCCACTCATGTGATTTCTATTCCAGGAAACTTCTACCTGCTGAGAAAAGCTATAGTATCAGGAACAAGGAATTATTAGCCATGAAGGCTGCCCTTAAAGAATGGCGTTACCATTTGGAAGAAACCCGTCACCCCATTACCATCTTCACCGACCATAAGAATTTGCACCTTCTACAGTCCGCTCAGTATCTGAATCCGCGGCAGGCTCGCTGGTCTCTTTTCTTTTCTTGCTTTGAATTCATTATCACCTACAAGCCTGGTAGGAAGAATAAGAAAGCTAGCTTTTTTCCTATCTCGGACGAGGAATTTTTGGATCATCCTATTCTAGACCTCAAATGTCTCCAATTATCTGAGCTGACTCCTGCTTCTACCCCGCCACCGGGGAAAAGCTTCATGCCCTCTCGCCTTCAGAAAACACTCCTCTCTCTATTTTCCGGCTTTGCTGGCACTCGTAAGACGTTGGAACTAAGTATTTGATCCAATGTTAAAGACTTTGTAGCCTCTTGCAATACGTGTGCTCAACACAAGTCTTCTTACCAGTCTCCTGCTGTACCACTCCTTCTGCTTCCAATACCCTACAAGCTGTGCAACCATATAAGCATGGACTTTATTACAGACTAGCCATCCAGCAAAAAGTTTGACAACATATGGGTGGTTATGGACCGGTTTTTGAAAATGGTCCATTTTATTCCTTTCTCTGGTCTTTCTTACTCACCAGTGATGGTCAGCCATTTCATTAAAGAGATCTTTCGTCTTTATGGGTGTCACTCAGAAATTGTGTAGAAGAGAGAGTTCAATTTGTCTCAAGATTCTGCCGCTCCTTATGTAAGCTTCTTGGTATTCGGTTGAGTCTTTCTTCTTCTTACCATCCTCAATCCAATGGACAAACCGAAAGAGTTAACCAATACCTGGAGACATTTCTCAGAATATTCTTATCTGCCAACCAAGACAATTGGGTCAATCTCTTACCTTGGGTCACATTTGCCCACAATAATTAATTTCACGTATCCACCTCTGCTACTCCATTTTCAATTGTATATGAGCTTCACCCTAACCTACTGAAATGTTCTCCCCTCCCTCACACCCAGGTTCCTGCTGTTAACTCTTTGCAATGAGAATTTTGTCTATCTGGACCCAAGTTCAGAGTCACCTCAAGAAATTCTCAGGTCGATATAAATTCTTTGCAGACGAAAAACATCATGCTATTTTCTGAACTAAAAGTTGGAGATCGAGTATGGTTAGTGAAAAATATTCACCTTAAAGTACCCTGCATTAAATTTGCTCCTTGTTTCATCGGACCATACAGGATTTTACGGTTTGTCAATCCAGTTTGCTTTAAACTACAATTGCCAACCAATCTTCGCATGTCCAACTCCTTTCACGTTTCTTTGTTGAAACCTTAAATTATCAAACATTTTTTTCTCCCTCTACCGCTTCGGCTCCTATTCAAGTTCAGCAAGAGGAGAAATTCGAGATTATCCAAATTCTGGACTCCAAGTACTCCAGAAGAGATATCAGATATCTGGTGGACTGGAAGGGATTGGGTCCCGAAGAGCTCTTTTGGGTTTGCGCTTCTGATATTAATGCAAACCCAGTTCAAGGTGTTCAGTGAGCACCTTTAAAAGGGGGGTGTACTTTTGGTTGGGCTACACGGCGTGTGAAGCCCGGCACACTTACCTGAACATTATTAGCATTTATAATTAAATTGATATAATTAGACAATATCATTAAGAACTCTTCTCCCCATTTTTAGACTGCTCGTCTGGTGAAGAAGTTCTACACGAAATAGGGGAATTACAAATGAATATCACAGATTTTAAGAATAATGCCTTATTTTATTTAGCTGACTGAAGCTCTGGTATATGACTTGTAAATATTCACATTACTCTTGGCTGACATGACCATTATATAAACATATAAAGGTACTATGTGTTTCAATTAATCATTCAGAAAGAAAAGCCTATGATGATCCAGACTGCTAGCTGGACAAGGAATGAGCTCAAATCAGAACTTGTCTGTAAACCATCTAGACTTTTACTTCTTTAACCCTTTTATATCTTAGTTGTATGTATGGCTTTAAAGGTGTACAACTAAGAGCACAGCTAAAAGGATGACATGTGTTGGTACTCCTACTCAGGGGAGCTGAAAATGGATTGCAGTAGGTACAAAGTATGCAGTCCAGGCCACCAAAGACACCGAATGAGATGGTAGCATTTAACAGTATCTGGAATGTCTATAAACATGAGGTTGTTCCTCTGATTTCTATTTTACAGACGATCACGTTTATCTGTTAATTGCTGTAAGGTTTTCCGCATCTACAGTAGTCTGTAGGGAAAGTTTGGTATCTTCCGCATAACTGATGCATTGTTCCATAGCCTTGGTGCATGTGAAAATGGACAAAATTATTAACACGTCACTTTCAATAGTGTTTTCCAACGCCTCAAACTTTTTATCAATCTGGGGCATGAAAATGGCTAAAAATCCAACCGCAGAGATGGATGGAGATTGATTTGTGTAAAAATGTGTTCATTAGAGGCATAAACAGAGCGTAAGACTAGGAGGCCCCTGATTAGCTCAGTGTGTCTAAGTTGCTACAATGAGAAAAAATGACATCACCCCCCCAGGGGTAAATTTCAATTACATTGCAGAGAAATCAAGCAGTTCCACATAACATATCTGTATAGAATTAACATAAACAGTAATTACATATGATGCTACAAAGAATTGTTGAATATGAAGGGTGCTCCAGTTTAACTAGAAGATAGGTGACAGCAGCAAGCTAGGGTGGAAGTGGAAGTCACCACTGATGGGGACATGGGTCAGAGTGTATGGAGGAAGAGCACAAATTGCCCAATTATCTCTTAAAGGTTATTCAGGTCCACAAGGTGGCGACGATGTCCCAGAGAATAGTTATCAGAGTACACTTGTCAGTACACATCCATTATATAAACATTTTTTAACAGTGCGTCCCAACAGTAGAGGCAGACAACAAGAAATATTGGATTTACTGCTTCTCTTTTGTGTTACAATAATATAGAGCAATCCAGGAAGATATCCAATTTAGAAAGATGAAGTACAGGGCATGTAAATAGCTCAACTAATACTTCTAAACGCACACCTTGCACCATAAGCATAGGGCACTCACCCTTAATAAATCCCCTTCACAAACGGAGGCTGGAAGTACACTTACTGTGCAGGTTCACTGGTCACTCCCCATGGAGGTCAGATGCAGGATGGGCTAGAGAATTGTTTAGGTGCCAGCTATAAATTGCCAACCACTATGCTTGAATGGAAACCAGCATGTGGCAGAGGCATGATGGTGTTATATAGGGGGAAACCATGGAGGGGCCGTGATGGCGGGAATCCAGGTGTCTGCAATGCTTTTTCCCCGCATCTACTGCAGAGATCTTCAGAGACTATAGTAAGTAGGTGGAGGCACCACTCGTAATTGATGGTGTTGTGGTAATGAGATCACGCGGCATGCTTGCTCCTCTAGGGGCCCGCTGGGCTGCACAGAGATCCTCAGCAGCATTGACACGCAGCGCATTACATGCACAAGAGGGATTTCTGAGTCTGTGCTCTAATTTGCTCCATCCCAAGCACAGATGCCACTGAACCCTCCCTAAAGGTGCACTGCTGATTGGACGGGAGAATAAAATTCAACAATAAGAACTGACTCCGGGGAAAAGAGGAGACTGCAGAGCCTGAAAATTTCAGAAAGAGACCCTCAACCAGTGGCAAGGCTCTGATGGCTGAATTTTTGTTGAAAATGGGTTAAGGTGGGGGGTGGAAATGTGACCTGGGTGTCACCTAGGGTTTGTTCAAAACGATTCCTAAAGTTTTGACCTTTGGTAGCTTCTCTCAGATATATACCAGAGACATAACTCCCCCTTCAATAAACCGGTCATAATCTCCCACACATTTAAATACCAAATATGATGGAATTATGACAATGTCACATACCTTTTCCTAAGATATGTGATTATAGATCATCATCATCAACATTTATTTATATAGCGCCAGCAAATTCCGTAGCGCTTTACAATTGGGATAGATGTTCCCGGATACCGCCAGTACCAGTCATTCACAACCCTGGTGTTATTTGTGCTCCTTGGTATGGAGTGTCCTCCAGATTTCCCAAAAGATGAACTATGAAGAAATATAGTGCTATGGATTGTTTCAGGGAGGGGTCCTCCAACCAGTATCTTGCCTAGGGCCCCATGAGGTCTAAATCCGACTCTGATAATGAGGTTCATTGAGAAGGATTGGGGTTCAAGGCATGAAGAATGACTAAAAATCTGTCATACTGGATGCCCTGTCCACCGAAAGTTGCTTTGCTTTTTTAAAGTTTTATTTAATGTAATTGATTTTTGTACTACAAGGTGTACTGGAAGCAACAACTCAACAGCTATAAGTGAACCTTATCACTTTGGATATTTTCACATTTGGCATTTGAGTGTCAGCAGGCCTCAAAAATAAAATAATGTTAAATTGCGCAAATAAGTAAATAAAAAATTCACTTATACATAAAAAATAAATGTTTGTTTTATAAATAAGCACTGTTGTCTCTCTTCTGTGTGTAGGCAATAGGTACAGCTGAAACAGGAAAGTTGAAGGTAGTAATAATTAACTGGTGTAATTAAGCTGTTAACCATAAGGCGACAGTGTAACCTCTACAGAGAAACATTCCTGAATGTTTCCACCCAGCATTGCAATGGAATCCTGCAAGACAAGTTGAGAGAATGTGACCTTTGTTGGCAATGGAATTTACTCCAATCACAATGATTCAGACAAAATGTGAAGTACACAAATATGATTCTAAGCTACAGTACATGCAATTATTGTGTGTATATAATTATGGCAGTTGCTACCATGGCCATATATACCCAGATCTGCTCAAGATGCAAGGGACAAGATGACGTTAAAACTGCAATCACTGAGTGTTCCGTTTGCCTATTAGAGCACAGACCATAAGCTGTCACTTCCATAAAAAACCTTGTCACTCTCACACCTTCTACTGTTATAGTGTGCTGTCTTATCGTAATTAAATGTGGTCCTACAATGAGGCAGATTGGGGTAGTTTTCTCGGAAAGCAGAATTTGGGGGTAAAAAAATGTGTAAAGTTGTCTGAATGAATGCTATCTATGACAATTATAAATTTAGTACAAAAAAAGTGAAAATATTTCTGCATGATGCAGTACAAGAAATTAGATCTTATCTTGACCAGTATGAAGTGAACTGAACGTTTCACTTCATACTTGCTTACTTTCCAGGAATTTAAGGGAATTATATATAACTCTGTGCAGTGACTCGTATACCACTGTACTTGCCCCTTGGGAAGCATAAAAAGAAGGCAAGCATGGTTCACTTAATTTTCTTTATATATAAGCTTTTAGAGACATTGCAAATATATATATCATTTTATTATAAACGTTTTAAAATCTGATCAGAACAGAAGATATTTAAGATAACAACATACTTGCCTACTTTTGCAGGCAGGTGTCCGGGAGAGGGTCCGTCGAGGGGGTGTGGCCACGCATGGTGCACTGTTAGTCTCCGTCCTATGACAATCTCATGCAATTTTGGCCAATCGCAGCAGGGGGTGGGGCCACGATGTCTTGTTTAGCCCCACCCCCGCAATCTTCCATACCAGCGACATCTGGATCCGGGATTTTTGCCTGCTCTCTCGGGAGTCCGGGAGAACTCCTAAAAATTCGGGAGTCTACTGGACATTCCGGGAGAGTAGGCAACTATGAATAACAATGTGTTCATGGGGGAGATATTTTGCCATGCACAGCAGACTTCCTGTTACAAATATCATTGTGGGTCACAGAAGTCAGCCTTTTAAGTCTTACTACTGTACAGTTTCCAAACTGAATGCAATGGGTGAAAACATAAAGAACTGTTAGGAATGAGTGCAGATCACTTAGATGCATAATTTTCTCATGTAAATGACTGTGTGGATAGTAAAGTACAGGGGTTCCCAAAGCGTGCGCCGCGGCTCCCAGGGGTGCCGCGGTGCTGTCACGGGGGGTGCCGTGGGCCAGCCATAGAAAAAAGAAAGAACACAAAAACTTACGGGGCAGCTGAGAGGGGCAGAGGGAGAAGGATCGTGACAGCGAAGGGGGGCAGCAGAGCAGGGCAGAATGAGAAGGATCGTGACAGCGGAGGGGGACAGCGGGGCAGCAGAGGGGGCAGAGTGAGAAGGATCGTGACAGCGGAGGGGGACAGCGGGGCAGCAGAGGGGGACAGCGGGCAGCAGAGGGGGACAGAGTGAGAAGGATCGTGACAGCTAAGGGGGACAGCGTGTCAGCAGAGGGCAGCAGAGGGGGGCAGCGTGACAGAGGGCAGCAAAGGGGGGCAGCGTGACAGAGGGCAGCAAAGAGGGGCAGCGTGACAGAGGGCTGCAGAGGGGGCAGCGTGCCTGGGGGCAGAGGGGGCAGAGTGCCTGGGGGCAGAGGGGGCAGAGTGCCTGGATGCAAAGGGGGCATTTTTTGCATACAACTAAATAAGTATTTCTGTCCTGACCTAAATTCTTATTACAATTTTTTGACCCCACTACTTCTAAAACAGGACTGCTCAGTAATTATTTTGGAGGGGTGCCTTGAAAAAATTTGGAGACTCTAAGGGTGCCGCGAACTGCAAAAGCTGGGGAACCACTGGTATAGTAGATTACAATTAGAGATGTTCACTGACCTCCGTGTTTTGGTTTTGGATCTGGATTAACTTCGTGTTTTGGTTTTGGCAAAAACGCCTTTGCGTGTTTTGGTTTTGGATCCCTATTTTTTTCTAAAGTCCCTATTTTTTTTTGCTAAAATCACATAATTTTCCTTTTTTTTTTTCCTGCATTATTATTAACCTCAATAACACTAACACTGTTACTGTTAAACAATCCTTTGCAAGAAGAAGCAAGTATGAAAGCTGTCACCCAGTTGCAAAGCAAGTCACAGACGCAATGGCGACTATACTAGTATTAGATCTGCAGCTGGTTTTAGACAGTTGCTTAAGGTCTTCTGTCCCCGTTACCAAATTCCATCACAACACCATTTTACTAGAAAAGCCATTCCTCACTTCTACCAGAAGGTTTGTAAAAATGGAAATATTGGGCTACAAAATGCCATTCTACCCACTGTACACTTAACCACAGATATTTGGACAAGCAGAACTGGGCAAAAAGATTATATGATTGCGACAGCCGACTGGGTTGATGAATCGCCTTCACCAGCAGGGACAGCAGCAGCATGTACCCAAGAACGTCACATTTTTCAGCGGCAGGCTACCCTGTGTATCATTTGCTTCACTAAGAGGTTTCTTCTTCTTCTTCTTCTTCTTCTTCTTATTATTATTATTATTATTATTATTATTATTAATAATATTGTTATCGTAGACTTGTAAGGCACCACAGTGCTCCACAGCACCGTACAGTAGGGAAGACAAGTACATACATAAAACAAGACATACGTAAAACAAGAACAGACAAGGCAGACAAAATGAATGGAGACATGAAAACAAAGGGTATGGAGGACCCTGCTCATTAGAGAGCTTACATTCTAAAGGGAAGAGGGCACAGCTGAAAAACAAGGAGCGAGTGGGGCTCAGAGTGGAGATTGGGATAGTTGTGAGGGTGCATTAGTGTAAATAGTGTTATCGAGGATAAGGTCACCTCTAAAAAAGAGATTGGTTTTCAAAGAGCATTTAAAGATTTGTAGGCTGTGAGAAAGTGTGATTGAGCATGGTAGGGTATTCCATAAATGGGGAGCAGCATTGGAGAAGTCTTGAAGGTGGGAGTGAGAGGTGGTTATCAGAGACGAGACAAGGTGCAGGTCAGAGGTAATACTGCTGACAACCTGTTTGAAAAACTAAGGGATGTAATTGCAACATAGCTTATCCTGCTTGGACTCTCCTGAGGATATGTGATTTCTGATAACACCACGCACCAATATTGGTAGAGCATTACAGCGGGGAAAATTCCATCACAGTCCCTGTTTTGCTCACACAATCAACTTGGTGGTACAGAATTTTTAAAAAAATAACAATGACAAGTAGGAGATGCTGTCTGTGTCCCAAAATATATAGGGTCATTTTCGGGATTCTGCAACAGCATGTAGGAGAAAGCAGCAGCTGCAAGAAGAATTGAATTTAGGAGGAATGTACTTTAGTCCAGCGCAGTGGAGAATACTTTCCGCGTTCTGCAAGGTGCTGAAACCACTCAAAGTAGTCACCTGTGAAGAGCGTGCAGACACTGTACGCTTGAGTCAATTGATTCCATTAATTAGACTTTTTGAAAAGCAGCAAGAGAGATTGAAGGAGGAAATGAAACAAAGCAATCCCGCTAATTATGTTGAATTAAGTACTTTATTCGCTTCGCCAGGATCCAAGAGTTATCAATATCTTGAAATCGGATCATTACATTTTGGCAACTGTGCTTGATCCTAGGTGCTGAGATCTAGCTAAGAGAAGGGAGCTAGCTGATGCTGGTATGCTTGGTAATATCAGCAATGACAATTAGCAATGGAGCAATGGAGCTCTTCTCTTTTTGTGTTACCTATATAAGACAGTACAATGTGACTGCAGATTTAGAAGACCAAGCCTGCCAGCCATAGTATGTCTATTTCAGCAATGAGAATTAGCAATGGAGCTCTCCTCTTTGTGTGCTACCTATATAACACAGTAAAATGTGACTGCAAATTTAGAAGACCAAGCCTGCCAGACCTATTATTTCTATTTCAGCTATGACAATTAGCAATGGAGCTCTCCTCTATGTGTTTTACCTATATAACACAGTACAATGTGACTGCAGATTTAGAAGACCAAGCCTGCCAGCCCTATTATTTTTATTTCAGCAATGACAAATAGCAATGGAGTAATGGAGCTCTCCTCTTTGTGTGTTACCTATATAACACAGTACAATGTGACTGCAGATTTAGAAGACCAAGCCTGCCAGCACTATTATTTCTATTTCAGCAATGAGAAATAGCAATGGAGCTCTCCTCTTTGTGTGTTACTTATATAACACAGTACAATTTGATTGCACGTTTACAAGACCAAGCCTGCCAGCCCTATTATTTCTATTTCAGCAATCACAAATAGCAATGGAGCAATGGAGCTCTCCTCTTTGTGTGTTACCTATATAACACAGTACAATGTGACTGCAGATTTAGAAGACCAAACCTGCCAGCACTATTATTTATATTTCAGCAATGAGAAATAGCAATGGAGCTCTCCTCTTTGTGTGTTATTTATATAACACAGTACAATTTGATTGCAGATTTAGAAGACCAAGGGCTAGATTTACTAAGCTGCGGGTTTGAAAAAGTGGGGATGTTGCCTATAGCAACCAATCAGATTCTAGCTTTCATTTATTTAGTACCTTCTACAAAATGACAGCTAGAATCTGATTGGTTGCTATAGGCAACATCCCATAGCCAGATTAAGGGGGGGGCACAGGGAGCACGTGCCCCGGGCCCCCCTCTCCAGGGGGCCCCCCGACCAAGAGCAGCTTCAGTTTTTTTGCACTTAAAATAAAATAGTGCTTGTCCGGAGCTGATCGGAGGCTGGCACCTCCTCACAGACCAGCCTTCTAATTACAGGAGCCGGGGGAAGGGAGGGGTTGTTGGGCTTCAGTAGTGGAGAGACGCTGTGGGCTTCTGTATTTTCTAGGGGCTGGTCTATGGTGGTTGGGGAGCAACAGGCAACCAATTGTAAGGCTGCCTGTTGCTAAGTGGGGTGGGGCTGCTGACTTATGACAATACTGTTCCTGTCAGACACGGAGGTCAGTGGCGGCATGTGCTACAGGAACAACAGTTCCACTACAGGTACAAACAATTTACATTGAATGTGGGAAGATGATGTGTGACTTCAGGGGCAAGTTCTATGTGTGACTTCAGGGGCAATTTCTATGTGTGACTTTAGGGGCAATTTCTATGTGTGACTTCAGGGGCAATTTCTATGTGTGACTTTAGGGGCAATTTCTATGTGTGACTTCAGGGGCAATTTCTATGTGTGACGTCAGGGGCAATTTGCATGTGTGACTTCAGGGGCAATTTGCATGTGTGACTTCAGGGGCAATTTCTATGTTTGACTTCAGGGGCAATTTCTATGTGTGACTTCAGGGGCAATTTGCATGTGTGACTTCAGGGGCAATTTGTATGTGTGACTTCAAGGGCAGTATGTATACGTGGCAACAGGAGCGCTATGTATATGAGGTAACAGGAGCGCTATGTATACGAGGTAACAGGAGCGCTATGTATATGTGGCAACAGGGGATTTGAAAAAACAGATCAGCAGCTTCTGAGATACTCAAATCAACCCGTATGGCCTCAACAATCATTCCACAGTAAATGTCCCTTAGATCACATTTCTTCTCCTATTGTGGTGTTTGGTCTGAACCACAATAGTAATTTTTGACCATGTCTGCATGCCTCTATGCATTGAGTTGCTGCCACATGATCGGCTGAGATTAGATATTTGCATTAACCAGCAGTGTTCAGGTATACTTAATAAAGTGTATATATATATATATATATATATATACACAAAAGAGAAGGGGCGCCAAACATAGTGCATTAAATGTAAAACACAATAAGTATATTCCACATGTGTGCAATTCCCGTACCAGAGATTCGAATGATAGTAGCTTGATAAATATGCTAGTAGATCTTCTCTAGGTACCGTCTGTGATGGACCACTGGAACATGGAATACTGACTCAGGGGGGTCACCCTTGAGAAAGTCTTTAATTTGAGGACGAAACGCGCCGGGTAATTTGCTTTGCCGCTGCTCTGGATTCGTGTGAGTGTGGGCTTACTGCCCAGATTTGCCCTGCTTGCTGTACCATCATCGCACGAGGACAGGACAGATAAGCTGTTTTATACTTCATTTTATGTACGAGCATATTGTATCTAAGTTGCAGTGTGAGGCTATATTGCCTCTTTTTATTAAAAGTTTTTTATATTTACATTTGCAACAGCATCATGTGTCAGATGGTATTATACTATTGTGGCCATTTTTGAGTTCTAGCCACTCCGGAGTTTCATTTCTGATAACGTTTTGGGAGGAATATCTACCTGAGTCAGTATTCCATGTTCCAGTGGTCCATCACAGACGGTACCTAGAGAAGATCTACTAGCATATTTATCAAGCTACTATCATTCGAATCTCTGGTACGGGAATTGCACACATGTGGAATATACTTATTCTGTTTTACATTTAATGCACTATGTTTGGGGCACCTTCTCTTTTGTGTTTTTGTTTACTAGGCTGACACTTGCAGATAGGTGTTGAATGTTTTGGGAGCTGCCATTTTGTATATTGAGGATCCAGACAAGCAGCACCTAAGGACACCAGCAGCCACAGGTGGTGAAAGTGACAAGAACAGGTAGGAGAAAGCAGGACAGTCTGCCAACCGTCCTGTATTTGGTGGAACAGTCCCTATATAACACAGTACAATATGACTGCAGGTTTAGAAGACCAAGCCTGTGACCTATTATTTGTATTTCAGCAATGACAATTAACAATGGAGCAATGGAGCTCTCCTGAATGTCACTGGAGACTTTGATTAACACTGCTACCCCTCCTCTTTCTTTTCTACCTATGACGCTGCCCAAGTGCACTAGAGACTGCCAAGAACTGTGCTACCCCTTCTGTGTCCCTCTGTGAAAATGGCGCTGGATCACAGTGGAGGGCGGTACTTATAGAATCCAAAACTTGCAAGATCCGATGACGTAACGATGAAGTTTTCCCTCGATTTCAATTCCAAGGGCGGTACTCGGATCTGCTAAGATTGAGTGTGTTTGGTTCTTGGGGAACCGAGCCTGAGCATCTCTAATTACAATGAGAAAATTATTTGTTTAAATGACATATTCTTACATTCTGAATTGACCCAAATTTCAGATATCCATGTCTTTATTTTTAGATACCACTGAGAAAACTCCAATCATTAAATTTTTTTCAGAGGAACTGCAAAACACTCTGTCGGTCTATTTGACTGGGAAGGAATATTCCTCTCTAATTTGTCGCCTCCTCCGCACATTGAATGAGGTTCTACCTCATACTTGCCTACTCTCCTGGAATTTCCGGGAGACTCCCGGATTTCGGGGAGTCCTCCTGGACTCCTGGAAGAGTAGGCAACCCTCCCGAGTTGAATATCGGGAGCGGGGCCTAATCACATCATTAAGCCCTGTCCCCCGTTAATCAATGCAATGAATTTAGGCATTTAATAGTGTGGCCGTGACTATGGTGATGCTAAGACGTCACTGAGTCACAAAGTCGGCAACTATGTTCTACCTCAATATTTGTAATCAGACTAGTAGCTTTTATTTTTATATGAATATTACAAATATTACATCACAAGTTTTTGTATTCTATCTAGCTTTCAGTTTATCGTTAACGTTTCTTTAAACAGCATCAGATTTGTGAAGTATGGTGGCACAGTAGCAGAGTGCTTAGCGTTGGTGCCTCACAGCAGTGGGGCCATGGGACAATTCGATAGACAGTCCTATGTGTTTGGAGTTTGTATTTTCTCCCAGTGCTTGCATGGGTTTCCTCTCACAGTCCAAAATTATACTGGTAGGGGAATAGGTTGTTGACAAAAATGGATCCTAGTGTTGTGTTGAAGAGAATTTAGACTGCAAGCCATACTTGCCATCATGTATGATCTCCCCTTCGTGAGATCCTGCTGCCGAGTCCTTAGGCGTGGCTGTGCGCATCTCATCATTAAGCCTGGACCTGCCGCTCAACACTGTGGTTCTCGGCCTATTACAGCCGGTATCGGGGCCTGAATGACGTAAATATTCCCTAAGCCTGCCCCTTCATTAGGGAAATGGGCTTGATGCAGGAGGTTGCACTGCAAACCCGGGTGTCTGGCACAACTCCTAGAAATTCGGGAGTCTCCCTAATATTTCTAGAGAGTAGGCAACTGTGATGTAAACTCCAATAGGGCAGGGACGGATGTGAATGATTCATATATCCTTTGTACAGTGCCATGTAATATGTGCTATATATACATACCTATATACTGTGCATTTATCAAAAGGATCAAAGTTTCCTATTTTTATCTTCGTTCAATGCGATGTTATGGGCCTTAACAGTTCATGTTTAAGAATGATTTCCATTTCTGTCTGTATTTATAATTTGATAGAATTATGCCTTATAGACTATACACTAGATAGATGCTGTGCTTCGCTCTATCTCAGACCTCTTGATATCATTAGTAGCGCTATAGAACTCATATAGGATCTAATTAAACCTATTATACTAAACTCCATAGAGGTAGCCTACTTCACGAGGCTGTGTATACCCAATTACACTTGTTGACAATGAAAGGTGTTTGGACGGGACAGCACTATCTGTCTATGTCCTATATTTTTTATTGGGACTAATGCACTAACCCTTTTCTATACCTCCCTAGTAACCTAATCTATTTGATTTAAGAGAATCTGTTGTTCTATAGTGACATATACGGAAATATATATATATATATATATATATATATATATATATATATATATAATTATTTCGCTATTTTTGTTATTTTTTTATTCTATGTAACTTGTCATTATTTTAATGCATATTAATAAAAGATAATTTTATATTATTACTCTAGGGTTCAAAGTGCCCCACCTATACATTCCCTTTCCTCTCTCTTCTGCATATCAATGTAAGTTTGAATGTGTGGGTGCACTTTGTCTAGTGGGATTACCATTATTTTTGGAGTTATATTAATCTCCCATATACATTTATATATTCTATTATCTCCCTGGAAAAGTATTGAAACCACCTGGTGCGGTATCTTTTCTTTGTTCTATGTATTTATAATTTACCGTCATGTAAATTTAGGCTTCAATTAGATATACCTAAGAGGAACTAAGAGGAACTTTTCATCTTTCCTGTATAAATGTATTTAGAGTTGAAAAGAAACATATAGTATTATGATATTAAGGCGGTGAGTGAGAAAAATAAATATCTTAGACTTCAAGCTCATTTCCCTTATCCCATTTTCCCAAGGACTTCAGGACATTACATTCATAATGAAAACACATTAAAGGGGAAAATTCCCTGCATGCTTTTATAAATTATAAAAGAAGGACTGTCCCAGCAGAGAAGACTGACCCTGAGAAATGTTATGCTATCACTTACAGAAATACTTCTTTGTCCAAGTATTTTTCTGTTATTGGGTGCAATCATTATAAATGTAAAACACTGATTGTCAGGTTAGTCAATAATTACAGAACAACTACTATTGATGTTGGTTGCTAGATTAGAAACGCCTTATTCTTTTAAATCCTAGGAGACATAATTAGTCTTGACGGAATCACATTTATATGGCTGTGACTTGGAGCCTATAATTCAGAACTGCTCGTTTTGAACTGAGTCAGCTTCTGGGTCACAATCTCACTTCCTCCTTGGAGATACCACAATTACTAATATCATCATCATCATCATCAGCTATTTATATAGCGCTACTAATTCTGTAGCACTGTACAGAGAACTCACTCACATCAGTTCCTGCCCCCATTGGAGCTTACATTCTAAATTCCCTAACATACACACACAGACAGAGAGAAAGATAGCAGCCAATTAACCTACTAGTATGTTTTTGGAATGTGGGAAAATATCACTTGTTTATCATGGCCAGATGACACTGTCAGAATAATGTAGGGCCAGAATTACTGGTAACAAAGCACACAGGCAGTACAAATTTAAATAAGTGTACAGCCAGGTTTCGTTCCTAACATGAACTGAGTGGACACAGCAAAACAAGCTTTCCTTCATTATTCAAGCATGCAGTGATTACTCCTACTCTGAAAAAACAACATTCTGACCCAAACTCTTGCTCAAAACTACCGCCCCATCTCTCAGCTCCCATGCCCCTCCAAGCGAGAGAATTGCCTAGACATTTTCTTACCGCACACAACCTATTGGATTCTCTTCAGTAAGGCTTTCACTCTCAACACTCCATAGAGACTGAGTTGACTAAGGTTGTCAATGATTTGATCACAGATAAAACTAAAAGTTATTACTCTCTTCTAATTCTCATGGATGTCTCTGCTGCATTTGACACGGTTGGCCACTCGCATTCAAGACACTATCCTATCCTGGTTCTCATCCTACCCATCTAATAGCTCTTTCAGTGTTAATTTCTCTGGATCCACCTCTGCTCCGCTTCCTTTATCAGTTGGAGTATCACAAGGCTCAGTCCTAGGTCCTCTGCTATTCTCTATCCACACCACTTCTCTAGGAAAACTAATAAGCTCCTTTGGATTTCAGTATCATCTCTATGTGTATGATACACAAATTTATCTATCCTCTTCTGATCTCTCACCATCTGTGTTATTCCGCGTTACTGACTGCCTTTCTGCTATCTTGGATGTCCTCTCGTCAACTCAAACTCAATCTTTCAAAAAGTTAGTTAATACGTTTCTCACCCGCCTATAGAAGTTACCAACCTGACTTATCAATTTCTGACAACATGACCATAAATGCCACCCTGCAAGCTTTGCTGCCTAGGTATAATCCTTGACTCACAACTATCAGTTTTCCAGAATACGTACATTTCTCACACAAAACACTGCACAAACTTTAATTCATGCACTCATCATCTCCTGCATCGACTATTTCTATTCCCTTCTTACTGGTCTTCCCCATATCAGACTCTTACCCCTACAATCTATTTTGCACGCAGCGGCTAGAGTGATTTTTCCTTGCAAATCATTCTTCCTCTGCTAAGCCCAGGGCTGGATTAACCCGAGGGCTAACTGGGCTATAGCCCAGGGGCCTCGGGCATCCAGGGGGCCCTTAAAAGTCCTCAGCAGCATTATTGATCTGTCCGAGGGCGCCCCCATCCCGATCAATGCTGCTGTGCACTGTCAGTGCAGTCCTACTTCCCCGGCACCGCTCAGTAATCTGCTTATTGAGGAGATCTCGATCTCCACAGTAAGGAGCTTACAGCGCGCCCCAGAAGGAGGACTGCACTGACAGGCAAGTGCTTGGAGGGGGCCTCACGGGGGGCGGTGGGCAGCTCACATTGGGGGCCTCATGGGGGACTGGAGGCCCCCTTAGCCCAGGGGCCTCCATTCCCTTTATCCGGCCCTGGCTAAGCCACTCTGTCAGTCTCTACATTGCTGCCTGTTTTTCAACTAATCCAATATAAAATTCTTCTTCTAACATACAAGGCTATCAACAAAATTGCACCAACATACATCTCCTCACTTGTCTCAAAATATCTACCGACTCAACACCTCCGTTCTGCACAAAATCTGCGCCTCTCTTCTACTCTCATTGCATCCTCCCATTCCCGGTTACAGGACTTTGTGGAATACCCTCCCTCGCACAATATAACCTTCAAGTGTTCTCTGAAAACCCACCTCTTCAGGCAAGCTTATAATATTCCTCAATCACCCTCCTAATCTCCTAAGTTACCCTATTACCACTCTCTACACAGCTAACACAAGACAACAACACTGTGACCAACATTGCTGTGTGCCTGATCATATAGCCCAATAAGTACTTTTATCTTTGCATTCTAGCTAGACCAATATGTAATTTGATGTAGCACTTACCCTTGTGTATCAAACTCCCATTGTCCCATGGTTTGTAAGCTTGTGAGCAGGGCCCTCTTACCTTTCTGTCTGTATGCAATACCCAGTATTATTTATTATTGTCTGTTCCCAACTGTAAAGTGCTAAGGAATTTGTTGGCACTATATAAATAAATGATGATGATTGTATCATTCTAATAACTTGTAAATTCCAGAAGCTCATAGAGCAGTTACTTTTTTTTATAGAGCATCCACTGTATTATTACTTGCACCATTATCTATGCAGTATCCTACAGATGACACTACAATTTACAATGCTGCCATCATGCGCCTATGCAGCACAATTGACATTTTGTAATACAGTGTGACATTTTTGCATAAATGTGCTCATTAACAGTGGAGCACATGAATATGCGTGTCAAGATTGCAGTGTCCGTGGAGGGGTTTGCAACCTCTCATGGGAGAAGATGGAAGCACTGGCATGATGCTTGCTAAATTTATGCTAACCTCACTTGTCATCTTCTATTTGGCCTATAAATAAGGATTTGTTTTGCAAAATGAGTTTTTATTGTTTTAGTTAGGGTCAAGAAGTGGGAATAGGGACATTAATGTGCGTATTGCCTATTAGTTAGGGGCTGCTCTTCTCCCAGCAAAAGGAGTCAATTTTTAATAATCATACGTTCTGTCCCAATGTCTTTACTGTACATGCGTGCCCATAGGTTAGCTCATGCACGGAGACAGATCAGTCAGAGGAGGGAGTGGAGGAGCATCCAGCCTGCCTGGGTGGGATCAATAAATCAGGGGTGCTTTAGCCACAGGCTAGAGCTACTAACATCATCCTCAGATGGCATTAGCTATGAGGGACAATCTCTGAAATGTTACACTTTTTGGAGCTGATAAATCACTTCAGGTCACAGTCCCCATTGAGAATACGGACTGCTGCAGTTTGCCTAATGCAAGAAATATCTCTAGACCCCATCACCCTCTTTACTAGGACAGTAGGTGGTATCCAGGAGGGTGCACTACTTTCTTGGGAGAAGACTGGAAAGCTCTCTGTCAATTCTGTCCTGATAATCATAGTAGTAGCAACCCATTTAAATAGCTTAACACCAAATGCAGCCAGTTGGCTAGTGGCTAAGAACTGGAAAAAGTCAGATACCCCATCTAGACAACACCTCGTCAATAAAATATGGTTCCTGGCATCAATGGAAAAAAAATTGGCATACCTAAACAATAAATCCCACAAATTCTCCCAAATCTGGTGTGATTGGTTTATTTACAATAATCTCCCCAATACACACGATAACAGCTCTCATTCTCAGTACACTTCATCCCTCTTTCTATAACCTGTCTAACTTGAAGCTATATGTGGATTCAGCTTTCCTCAATTAGAGGAGCGCGGGCCACCGGGAGTCCCATGTCTTGTCTTAGCCTCTCCCCCCTCCCCCTCCCTTATGTCCCTCTCTTTCCTTCCCAGGGGCGGATCTAAAAAATAATTTTACCGGGGGCGATTTAGGGTGGGCGATTGAGTCCCCGCCCCCTTTTTGACAGCTACGGCTGCGTACAGCTGCACATTATGTGCAGGTCTGTTCGCCAGAGCCTGGCAGGGAGAGTGTGCTGCCCAGCCGCTCTGATTGTTTTTAAAACACAATCAGAGCACCCGGGCTGCACACTCTCCCTGCCTGTCTCTGCTCAACGGACCTGCACATAGTGTGCAGCTGCCGGCAGCAAGCCCCTGCTAGGGGGAAAATGATTGCCCCGATCTCCCCCCCCCCCCCCCTCCCCGCATGGATCCGCCACTGTTCCATCCCTTTCTCATTACAATACAAAAATATACCTCACACTCTGATTTATCATTCAATAGTTTGGTATATAATATGTTCATACAGTTCTGACCTTGAACATGCACTTTACTTGCCTTCATTTTTGTGTACATTCTTCTGTGCTTTAGCTGGGGCTGCTTAACAGACCCCTCTAGACATTTATACTGCTACCTATTTTGGCTTATTTTGGCTTTCTGCATTGTATGTATACATTTTGTGCTGGTTCTCTATAAATAAAGTTATTAAATAGCTTAACACTAAACAACCCGTTTTTGCTTTCTAACGATAACCTTAAGGGGAGGTGCATACCGGGCCACTTGGTTGCCTAGTACGCCCCTTGCTTAAGGGTTACATATGCTATGCCCTTTCAACCTGGCACTTTGTCCCAGTGACAATCATATTTAGGATGTAATATCCCTTTCTGTGGGACAGGAAGAATCCAGGACTGCCATCCAGGCCAGTTCCCCACCCAAATATAGCCACACAATCCTATTATCTCCAACCAATAAGAGCCCTTCCCTTAAGGGCAACTCGGGCTATGACAAACATCAACTTTAAATGGGTATGTCTATTTTTTACATATATAAATATTCTCTCTTTTTCATATCTAATTCTCTTCTCTTTTTCCCCCTTTTCTTTTTTTTAAAAAAGTTTATGTATTCCACGGAGCTAGTAAGATACATTCTCCAAAATGGTGTATAGAACTGGATGCACAACAAACCCTGATCTTGCTCAGGAAGGCTGCGAACCAGGGTTTTAACTGTAGGGGGGAAAATAACTCAGGGGGATGGGGGGGTTTCAGAAGAAAGCCAGACCATCTGCAGAATGGTGTACAAAGTTGTATCAATCAGCACTAGAGAGTATTATAGTGGATCGCCCACGATACCCAGATTTTTATTTTGCAAAAAGATTTAAAAGGATGATTAAGCTCTCTTTTTTATTAAAAAATATATAACAGATTCCACAAACCAATGTACAATACAAACATGTTGTTGTAGTTTTCATACATTCTACCTATAGCTCGCTCTTTAAAATCAGAATTAACAATACACTTTAAATAAAGTGGACTTGCCACAAACACTTCTAGCGCTATATTTGTGCTTTACTATATGGTGCCCTGTCAGGCTCCCCGTTTATCAATAACCCCTTTCTTTGGCAAAAATGGCGATTATTTATTGCTGCAGTTTACCATAAATATACGTGCCAGGCCCCTTTTCTTACTGGCAATAGGGCTTTCATCCTTTAATAAATCGTTCAGTTAGTTCTATTTAGTGCCTTCACGATTATGTTGGTTGTAAGCTTTATCAGACAGGATTTCTTCACAAATTATTTATTATTTAAATGTTGTGCTGTGTTTCATCGCCTTATTATGAAGTTCTCTACTCTCTGACTCACACCTAGACCTCCTTCATCAACATCTCATACTACTTGTACTTTTATATATCATTTGTTTTAAAAGTTTGTTTAAGGTTTGTATTACCCACTGTCCACCGCTACAGAATTTTGGGCGCCTGATTGTAGGTGGGGGTAAGTGCCTGCATAGGTAAATAGGTTCCCATTTTTCTCCATGTCACATCATACATCTCTCCGAAGCTGCAAGCTTAGCATCGGCTTTTGGCAAAGCTGTGCATGCAAACACCCCTCTCAAGAATCAGCCGTGCAGGGGTCCAATTTGCTTTTGGCGACTCTTCCTGTCCCAAAAGGTTACTTACCTTGGCCCTGGGCCATCTAATGGGTCCCATAATGTCATTGTCATACTCTCCACTGCTGCACACGATCTCACTGGCGGCCTGACGTTGATTGTCAACAGGCTGCCAGGCTGTATAAAGACCAAGTTGTTGGAGCAAGGAGAATCCAACACGATTAAAGAACACAAAATAAATTTGGTGGTAATAAATTAATATACAGAAATAGAAAGAAGGAAACATTTCTAAAGTACCTTTAGGTTTCAAACACAAAACACAGAAAAAACAGATGTCCTAGAGCAGTGGTCGGCGAACAGGGGTAAATTACCCCAAATGGGGTAAAAATGACTTTTCCGGGGTAACCACCGCGGCTCCAAAGCGTTTTTTTTTTTCAATAAATCACATGACCGCACGGAGGGACAGCTCCCAGCAGTCCCCTCTCCTGCTCTCTCCCACTGAATTATCATGCCCGACGCTAATTTCAGTGAGGAGCAGAGAGGAGCAGCGGCAGAAGAGGCAGAAGGAAACAAGAGTAGAAGAACAGAAAAGAAGAAAAAAGAGAGAAAGTCAATAGAAAAGCAAGTTAAATAACAAAGGCATATAGGGTGAGAGAAGTGAGAGACGGGAAAAAAAAACACGGAGGCACATAAGGTGAGGGAGGAAAGAGAAGGGGGAAACAAAACTATGCTGGCACATAAGGTGAGGGAGGAAAGAGAAGCAGAAACAAAAGTATGGAGGCATATATATATATATATATATATGTATGTATATATTATAGTCAATTGCATTATTATTAGATGCTTAACTAGAGCCTTGCGCAACAATCAGGCCCCACCTGGTGCTCAATTAGAGGTGCTTTGGTGTCTTTTTCTCTCTTTGGATGGTTTTACATTGGTGCTTAAATCAATTTCCATGTGTTCATTTTGTACAGCTTTCAGCAAGTCTCATCATCATCATCATCATCAAGTCTACCTTTGCAAACAAGGATTTTCAACTTTAACGAACATTAAAACAAAGCAGAGAAATCGATTGGACGCTGAAGACTGTATCCAAATTGCTCTGACATCAAAATGCCCCAATATTGATGCTCTTGTTTCAACAATGAAGCAACATCATTTCTCCAAAGCCTGAAGTTTTGAAGCTGAACCTGATTCCATACAGGTTTGAATTCAAATAATTAATAATATATGATTTCCTTAATTATTATTATTATTATTTCCTTAATTTCTAATCAAGGGGGTAACGTCAGCATTTCTACATATATTTTGGGGTAAAAGGTAAAAAAGTTCCCTGACCCCTGTCCTAGAGGGACTTAATGAAAGCTTAGAATTTAATGTTTGGTATAACTAAAGGTCCTTCACTATGTTCTGCATATCTCTGTCTTTAAATGTTACTCCTCTGCACACAACTGATATTTGCTCTATATTGGTAAATATATAAAGTAAAACAAAATTCTAATAAAATTGTACTAAATTGTTATGGTTATATAATATTCAGACTAATGTGAAAAATGGTTGTTATGAAGGGATTGTTACTTTCATGTTTATAACAGGGGTGGAATAGATGTCTGATGGTTTGATTGATTTATGAAGTGATATGTCCTAATTACAATGGAAATCTAGAATATATAATCAGTACCTTCAATTTATAATAGTATACTGTGTTCAGTAAAGATTTGTGTGACAATTATAGTGTTTAACTTTTAATCTAATAAGGATGTGCATTTATCTATTTGCAGTAAATGCTATATTTTAAGAGGTAGATGGTTAATAACTAAGGTGAATTTGTGCTTTTTTTCATTGTGCAACTTTATGCTAGAGTCCTGATATAAAACAGATTTGTGTTTATTCATTTGAAATATATGCCATATTATGGTGTGGTACGCATATGCAGTGCTTGTGAGCCCGACAACAATGTCATCGACATGAGGATACCGATGACGAGGATTTCGATGGTGAATAGATAACTACATACCTTAATGTAGATCTTGACCATTTCTGATAATTCTTGTAGCCGGCATGTGACAATTGCAATGTAAGAGAAGTCGGCGTGTTTTAAGCACGTCATTCCTCCTGAAGACAGTGCCATTGCCGGTTTTAAGGCAGCAATGGCTGGACCCGGCACCACAAAACCTTATACAGGCGCCGGTTCTAGCCAAGATGTGGGGCTAAGATGTTCCGATATTTGCGTCATTAAGCCCCGCCCCACCACTTATCTATTGCGGGGGCGAGAACCGGGAGGTTGCCCTGCACTCCTGGGAGCATGGGAGATCTCCCAGAAATGTGGGATTCTCCCGGACATTCCGGGAAAGCAGGCAACTATGCGTTAAAGAAAAGCAGCTAATGAAGTGTCTTTTACATTTCTGTCTCCATTACTGTAGTCATGTTGTCTTACCTGTCAGTCTTTGATTAAATCTTGGTCTCCATGAAAATGGCCACCTCCATAGGCATCATAACATGGATATAGGACACAATTTCTGAACTGTGTCATCATGCTACAGATGGCGAAGCCAACCACGTCTTGTACTGGCTCAGCATCAGAGAGAATGCCAAACTCTTCAGGGAGTGAGGTAGATCACCCCTATTTCAGGGAGTCTCCCTGACATTCAGGGAGAGTTGGCAAGTATGACTATATATAATATGGGATATAACGAGCACATGCATATTTCTTCAATAGAAAAAAACAGCCCTATCGCCAATTTTTATTAAATAGCTCCCAGAGAAAGAGCACTACTGTACTATATGCATTTTGTAGGTCAGACATTGCATAATAAAGTACCTTGTAAATGTACACTATAAATAGCATTTTAAAATGCAGGAAAACAGGTATATCAGCATTTCTGCATAAATCAACTTCTGCAGTATGAAAAGGGGAATTCCTAGCTCAGCTGTGGTTTCACAGAAAATGCAGGGGCAAAGGTTGGAAACTGAGATTCAGTTTGGCCTGCTTGTCAGGCCAGTGAGAACTAGATTATTCATATTACAGACCCCCCCCCCCCCTTCCTGTATGAATTTCTTGTTGTAACGGCTCTTAAATGTTGTGCCTTTTTTATCAGTCATTCATTTGTAAACTTGCCTGATGAAGGGGCCTCTGTGCTCTGAAAGCTAGCAATACAATAATTTTTTGGGGTTAGCCAATAAAGGTATCACTCCTATAATACTTTTGTCTTTTTTGACACAAAAGTATTTAACATCACATATATTACAGCTTTGTAATTCACTCCACTTATATGCAATCCTTACAGCAATTAACATGGAGAAAAAGCCACACTTACACTCAACGCTTCATGGGGAATTTTGTAATACCACTAAAAAGATTGAAAGAAAGTAAATTATTTACAATGTGGGTAATATTTTTTAAATAAGTTTTCCATTCAAAGGGCCTGATTTATTAGAAATTTAGACTGTAAGCTCCAATGGGGCAGGAACTGATGTGAGTGTCAAATATTCTCTGTACAGTGCTTTCAGATTTTGTGGCGCTATATAAAATAAATGGTGATGATGATGATCGATCGTATAGCCCTACTAAGCACTTTTTCCCCACTAGAACTTGGCTGGACCACTATGCAGTTTGTAGCATATAACCTCATGTATCAAACTCCTATTTTTCTGTAGATAGTTATCTTGCGAGTAGGGCCCTCTTACTTCTTTGACTGTCTTTTAACACCCAGTCTTGTTTAATTACTGTGTTTGTTCCCAATTTTAAAGTGCTGTGTCGTATGGTGGCCCTATATAAATAATAAATAATAGCATTAATAAATAAATGTACCTTATTTATTAAATTTGAGTATTGTTCCATTCACCTGCTGATTAATGTAATTGGTCACTCATGGGTTTATATGTACTTATATATTTCTAAATAAGAAACACATGCAAGCTTTTTACAGGAAACAAAAAATGTGAATATATTTTTCCCACTTATCTAATAATAATTTCCAGAATGAGCTGGAATATACCATTAAATGGACCCAGATCTCACTCTGTGCCTCATGCCTCAGTGATGTCATTAGTTGCTAGTCAGAATAGTGTTCAGACAAACTGGCTCCAAAGGTGATATATACATCCATATATGTGTCTCAGGCCACCGCGACTCTCCGTGCCTGCAGGAAGCGTCCCGGCCGTCTCCATGACGACCAGGACGTCACTTCCTGTTTTGCCCCGGCCTTTGCCTAGACAATGGTCAGGACGCTCTGTATGTGAGCGCCGCGTCCCGGCATTAGGGGCAGCCGGGCACGTGCGCAAAGCAGCACCAATCATTTATTTGTTATTCAGCTCTTGGGCTGATTGTTTGTTACTCCCCTCGGTGGCCATTGGTTAGTGTTGGTATATAAGGCAGGGAGGGCCTAGCCTCCCTGCCGGGTATAGTTCTCAGTAGCCTGTGTACTAGTCTGCTCCAGTGCTCTTGAACCTGTTGCTGTTTTGGACCATCCGTGGCTTTGTTATTTGGATTCTTGCCTGTTGCCCTGACCTTTTGCTTGTGAGCCGGACCTCCTTTGATCGCTGCCAGCCCTGACATCTTGTCTGTCCCTAACCTCGTTGCCTGCTTCTGACCTACGACCTCGGCCTGTTCCTAACTCCTCTAGATTCTACTCCCCGCTACTCTGCCCTACGGTACATTCATTCACCTGTACTACCTTGAGTATAAGACCTGGGGGCATCCGAGTACCTGTGAGCGTAACAAGCTCTACGGGAAAGGCGGCTGCTATAGGTGAAGATCTCTCCACCTGGTTCTACGGGTTTATGTTAAGACCGTTAGCCATAAAAATATGCATACGTATACACACATACATATGTCAATTATTTGAGATAAGATGGTCAAAGGAGAAGTGTCTGTTGGGACACCAGGTTCATGTCGCTTATATCCATCAAATTACTTATAATATATTCAGCCATCAATACTTTTCTCACCACTCTCTACTCTGCTACCAGACCCATACTCTGCTACCAGACACCAGTCTTGTCCTACACTCACCCTTCCTCAAACATTAATGGCAATGGTATCTGGGGCCTATTGCTAGTGTGTCTCTCCAATGATGCAAAAGCCTACTGCCAGCTACCATTCTCTTGTCATGCTGAGGCTTATAACAACCTGGCTTCCAGCCAGTTTCCGTTCATTGGGCACTGAGGATGCTCATCGTTGGTTGGGGATGTTCGGCCATTGCGTCCTACTAAGAGTTAAATTATTCCCGTCTGGCACACTCGCGACTCCTTGGATGGCTGTGCCAGCTCGTCTCCCCATGCCATAGCCCTCTGTTCTGGTGCTGATACGGTGGAGACCTTCTTCTACTGGCTGATGTGGGTCCAATCTCTGGTCCCCAGCACTTTGGCCAGAGTGCCTGCCTCTCCGCACAAGCTTCACCTCTATGGCCCTCACCTGCCTGGTCTTGCACCAGTCCCACTCTTCAGTGATCTCCTGACACCCGGTGATTCTTTACGTGGATTACACTCTGGCCCACCACTCAAGATCCTTGCCAACATCGGCTTAAAGCCCATTCTCCTGTTGGTTCCCAAATCTCTGAAACCTAAGTCTCCCGCGACCCAGCACCTCACTGACTAAACCAGTCTCTACACCCGACTTCTAGTGATGGGGATCTGAAGTGAGCTCAGTTCCTCTCATCCAGGACTGGCTGCCTGTGGTTCCTCCATCAGCTGACTTCTGCTCCTTCTGCAGTCGTCTGACCTGGAGCTGTAGTTTACTCCTACAACTGAAGCATCTATAGGCCTTCTCTCAGCTGCTGGCCCTAGCTCACCATTGCCTGTGGCCTAGTACTTGGGCCTGCTTGGAGCTGCCCTGTTTGCATATTACAATTTGCGACACTCCCACCTGATATGTTATCATATCTCTCTCTGGCTGGTGTTGATTTGCCGTTCTCTACCAATGGATTACATATGACAGCCCGGTGACTGTAACTCTTCAAGCTACTGGGGTAAGGGACAGATAATGTGGCAAACCTGCCTGGCTTTGCAAAGCAGCTAGCACTAGAAACCAGTTACCACATTATACTGAACTTACTCCTAAAGGCTTAAGGTAGAAAGTGTCACGAAAAGCATTTTGGGCATTAGGCTAGGGTAGAGATCAACCTAAGTGCAGGCTTGGTGAGGATTTTGCACACCCTGCAAGCAGATGTCTGAGTATTGGGCTGTATCCCAGGAATAGGGGGACCGCAGTGAGGTGGCCCCAGTAAGTTTAGCAGGTCCAAACCCCACAGAAGACCTTGTACAGTGATCAGAAGTCAGTAAGGTGGAAAGACTGTAGTGGGTCTCAGCCCAACAGTGCAATACATTAGCGGGTCCCTAACCCGCTGCAAAGATGGCCCTGAAGAAGACAAGAAAGGGCCATAATAGTAACAGCGCAAGAACCAGTATAGATGGGGTTACCTCATTATACCTCCCAAGACACAGCACTGCCACTGTTCCCCAGAGATGAATGGGTCTGTTTGTCCTGGAAGTGACTTACATGCTCTGGAATGAGGTCAGCAGCAGGAAAGTGTCATGAATCAGAGTCTTAGCCCTGTTTACACCACTCGGCGGTACCATATTACCGTACATCTTCCTCCTGGTCGTATGCAGCATGTTATCCTGGGACAAGCATGACTTCTGTCTGCAGCACCGGAGGCTGCCATCTTGGGTGAGACATTTGCTAAGTTTCCTGCTGGGTCTGAACACCTGATCCCATTTCCCAATTGGCTTCCTCTGCCGACTATAAGAGTCCCCTCCTACACTCAGCAAGTTGCCAGTGCAACACTTCCTAGTTCCAGATCTACAAGTTGCTGTTTTGGTTGCTTCAGACTATCTGCTGTATACAGAGCTCTACCCTTTGTGTGTATTCAGCCTCATCCTGATTACTGCTTCTCTTCCCGCTGTGTACAGATCTTCATCGTTACCTCTGAGTGTATTCAGCCTCAACCTGCTGTTATGTTATGGACATCTCTCAGTGAGTTCAATTTCTTCTGTGCTGCAATTATATGAACTGCAAACATTAACCATTTGTGTGAATTCAACTTCTGCTGCCATTATATGAACTGCAACATTAACCACTTGTGTGAGTTCAACTTCTTCTGCTGCCATTATATGAACTGCAACATTAACCATTTGTGTGAATTCATCTTCATCTGTTATCTGAATATCAACTATTAACCTATTGTGAGAATTCATCTTCATTCTACAGCTGAAATAAATACCTTGGTTTATTATTCGTGTGGATTCACCTTCTTTGTACCTGCAAGCAAGCTCTATGAGCAAGACATTCATCCAGCCCCCCAGTTTCCACTACACTCCTGCCACAACTAGTCCCTGGGGTCCCGAGATGGATCCCAGAAACTCTATTGCTGTGACAGAAAGAAGTTGTAAAAGTTGGGAATTCTGTTTGATGTGTTTGTGCAATGTCAGGCAGAGGCCAGAGCCCAGCACATGAAATTCCTGAGTGGAAGAAGGTGCTGGATTGGCCAACCCATAAGCTGCTACAATCGGGCAAAGAAATTCAAGCACTTAGTGCAGAGGTTTCAAGTCAGTAGGGAAAGGAGGCTGAAAAAACTGTTAAGATGGCAGAGGCCAATACCATGAAGCCCAGGAAAAACTATTCCTATACCTCTCCTTATGCAGAATTTACAGATGAGGAAATGTCCCTCAACCTTTGGAGTACCGAAATTCGGCTCCAAATCTGGTGACCTAGGACCCCATACCAGAGACCTGCACTTCACCATCCACTCTGGTTTGCTGCCATGAGGACACATCTGGGTCCAATGAGGATTCACACTACCCTGATGTACCAGAGGCTAGAGAAGTAGTGCAACAGGTGGATGTGGTACAGGGGAGGGGAGATGCACTCTAACATAAATACAGGGCCACCCACAAGTGGTTTGGGAGGGGGACAAGAGAATTACCCAGCAGCAAAGAATTGTCTCTTTAAACTCAGAGATCCATGGGGAGATGGATATACGTGTAACCTTTGAACTGAGATCACAACTGCTTCCTGTATAAAAGGGAGCTCATTTGACATCAGCCCTATCCTTGAAAAAGACCTAACTGAGAGGTTGAAACGCGTTAGTGAAATAGGGCTTCTGGACCTGCAGTTTGTGAGGACCCTAGCTGTTCCATCTAAACAACCAGAGAAGTGGACCCCGGGGATATATAACTGCAAGCTGTTTATCCACCTGTATCTGGTAGGGACCCTCATAATCCTATGGTCCAGTCTTTTACATATTTTATCTTTATATCATTTTATATGTGTAATAAAATACTTTGTAGTTTGACGGTATCACACTAGATCCGTTTTTCTTTCTTATATTTTTAATACATCCATCTGGGAGGACTACAATTCCTATTATACCCAGGGAGGACTCTAAAGACCATTGAATCCAGGCTCATTATTTCTTTGTCTCGTAAGTGTTATCACTGAAAGAGTGGGGTGAAGATACCACATGTCACGATATATGGAACACATTTAAAATATCAAAGGCACTTATATATTTTGTATCTGGTGAGTGGACTCACATAAGAAGAGATTCGTGGATTAAAGTGGATCCAACACATATCCATCACATATATCCCAATTGTTGTTACAATATTATACTATGTTATCACTTTTATGGTACATCATTATACAACGGAGGAAAGATCTGAACAAGGTGACCCACGGATCTACCCTCAAATATAAGTATTTTTGATATTTATATATGAATTTGTTTGGTTTTATATGCACCATTTATGTGATTACAGCCAGCAGCGCTGTAATACCTTTTTATATGTACTCTTTATTGATCTCTAACAAGATTACGTTTTGCAATGTTACATGTTTGACACATACTTGTGACAAAGATTGTACATGGTGTATTAAGCTTCAAATAAAAAGCAACAACTCACTGACCAGGTAAGGCTTATCTTTCTGCTTCGCTGGTTCAGTCTTCGGGGATATGCACATGGATGAGCCACATGCGCACGTACGAATAAAATAAATAATAATAAAATAAATAGTCAAAAAAGTCCTTGTTAAACAGGCGGGGAAACTATCACCGGTGATTCTTATTACTGATGGGGGTTACCTCCGGTTATAGCAGTGCTATGACTTGTGGTGACCCCTTGATAAATAAGGAGAAGGCTCTATTTACAGTGAAAAGATTATTCCAATTAATAAGGAACTTTCCCAATGATAGCATTGTTCCTCATTGCTTTGTTTAATTGGGATATACAGCTGGTCTTGAGTAATCACGTGGTAAGGAAAGGATTTTGATGAGAGTCTGTAATCTGTTTACTGGACTTACAATAGGTTGTAAAGGGAAAAGCAATTATGTGTTACTATATTAGTTTAAGGATTTCTTTTGTTACTACATTTAGAATGAAAACCTTTTGTGAATCTCTAATTAGACTACAGGAAATAATCATTTATAATAATTGTTACTGGCTTCTATTCTACTTCTTTTCATTGCATCAGTCAGTAAAGCTGGGTACACAATACAGAAATTTCAACCAACTTTTTATGCCGAACGATTTTACATGCGATCGCTCGGTCCATGGACTGCATACACACTAGCCTTGTTTAGGACGATAAAGGGAAGAGCGGACATCCCTTTAGCGACTTTTTATAGCTATGTTGTCGTGAGCAACGACATTTGCAGGAAATGTAATGAGATACCAAAGACATTAGCATAAAGGGGCAGAGCTTTCGCTATAGTTAACACCCAAAGCTGCATAAAAAGAGAAGGCAACACTGTCTCTTCATTCATTCCTATAAAATAGAAGTTTAGTAACATACATAAAATTTAGAAAAACATTAAAATGCTAAAGTGCAATGTAATGCAAATTCCCTAATAATAAAATCCCTTCGTATGTAATGGAATGCTCCATTCTCGGCGTGTATCATCGCTGATTGGTCCACAGCAGAAACGAACGCCCATGTCTGAGTGTATAAAATGACAGAGGAACCGGTGTGGCGCAGAGGAGCATCAGAAAATGGCGAGTGAGCAAGTGTCAGTGGGTGTAATGGTTCAGGAGAAGGTGTCAGTGGGGGTTGCAGCTATGGAGATGGAGACAGAGTCAGAGATGGTGCTGGAAGGGCCAAAAAATGTTGGAAAAGTTAAGAAGGGGGATGGAGGTGCTCAAGAAGAGCAAAGAGCAAATCCAATGAGGTCAAGAGAGGTGGAGATGATGGTCAAAAGTACTGGACCGGGACGACAATGACATTAAAAAAGGTCAGTAGCATGTGTAGTGTACCTGTTAGAAGGACTTTCTAGTGTCACATAAAGCAATGTAAATAATTTGTAACCTAATTTTTTTATGGCAGAACGAAGAATTAACGGTGAGAAGGCCTGTTTTGATACCACTGAGACCACTAATGTTACACCTGTTATCAAACAAGAAAAAACTGAAAAAGAAAAATATACTAAAGAAGTTCTACACAAAGGTATTTCAGTGAACATGTGTAGACAGCTAAATGCTTTGGGCACATACCTGTACCATTATAATAACCAAAATGGCGCCTGTTTTCCAGAATGTATGGAGGTTAAGCCCGCTATTATTGCGATTTCGCCACAGGGACCAAAATATAAACTGATCTTGAGCAGTGTGCAAGGTGAGAAAATGAGAGTATTTATGTCGTTGAATATAAATTACAGATATAGAAGTTAAATGGTAAACATTTTTTTATTTCCTTGTATCATAGATAAAGAAATCAAAGGGGATAGAAACCCAAGCAACATCAAGACCTGTTCTGCCACAAACCAGTAGCACCTTTAAAAATACTAAATACTAAAAAAAATACTCTGCAGTACTCTGCGCTCTGATTGGTATGGGCGCGCTCACTTCTCATGCGGATCTTTCAGTGTGTGTAAAAAAAATTGTACCTTTTTCCTGCAATAAAAATGTTGCATGAACACTGTGCAGTTTATTCTGGGTACTTCACAATTATAAGTTAATAAAGGTTAATATAACTTTAATAGGTTATAAAGGTTAAAGTTTATAAAGAGTAAATATGAATACATTGCCAACATAGACACAAATGGTAATAACACACGCGCTTTATACAAGTGTAATGGTCTGCAGCCAGACAGGTGCAATATACATTGATACAAAACCCAGTGATGTGCGGATTCCGTACCACGTGGGACTGGGACAGACATCAAAAAATTTACATACACACGCCCCCCAGGTCGAGGAAGTATTGGAGGCAGGGCCTGATTAAGGGTTCTGGCCGCCCTAGGCTAATACGGCCGCAGCGCCCCCCCCCCCCCCCCCCCTTCCTCCGAATATATAGGTGTATAGGAACACTCCTGAATATGAATGTTCAGGTGTATTCTCCAGCATTCAAATTTAGACAGATTGAGCCATTGTCTCTTACCTGTCCTTGCTCTTCTCTCTTGCAACTTTGTTATCCTCTCGCTGGCTTCTGGAAAGTTGGCGTCCTGTTTTGAAAATGCAAAAATGTATTATAATGCAAACCCTGAATGATTAGGCCCTTTAGTTAAAACAAAACACTCCATTATGGCCAGCTAAAAGTACCCCATTGGACAGGCATATATAAGCAATATCTGAATATTTGTTGTCAATCAAATACAAACCTCTACCAGCCCCATCTCACTAATATTTAGTATTCTAGTGATTGCTGAGACCAGCCATGTGACCACCACACAATCATGAGATTCTGCCCCCCAAAGCTGCTCTATTTTTTAAATACCCCCTGCAGCCATTTTCCTTAACCACAACCCCCCCCCCCCCGCACAGCCATTTTCCTTAACCCCTACTGCAGCCATTTTCTTTACCTCCCACCCTGCATCCATCCCCCTTGCAGCTATTTTCCTTACCTCCACTCTGCTAGCTAGCTATCCCCCCCCCCCGTCACATCAAAACTCCCACAGTCACATATATCAGCCCCCCTCCTCTGCCCTCCTTCATACATATCAACCTCTCTACCTCCCTATAGATTTTCATGGCAGCCCCCCCTCCCACCCTATAGATTTGTATGACAGTCCCCCTCTCCCTCCCTATACATATGCATGACAGTCCTCCCTCTCCCTCCCTATAGATATGCAGGATAGCCCCCCCCCCTCCCTATAGATATGCAGGGTAGTTCCCCCCCTCCCTATAGATATGCAGGGTAGTTCCCCCCCCCTTCCTATAGATATGCAGGGTAGTTCCCCCCCCCTTCCTATAGATATGCAGGGCAGTTCCCCCTCCCTATAGATATGCAGGGCAGTTCTCCCCCTCCCTATAGATATGCAGGGCAGTTCCCCCCCTCCTTATAGATATGCAGGGCAGTTCCCCCCCTCCCTATAGATATGCAGGGCAGTTCCCCCCTTCACTTACCTGTAGTTGTGCCAGCGTCGCTCCTCTCCTCAGATCAGCAGATAGGAAGTGAAGACGTCCTGCATCCTGTCTGCTGCACAGCAACAGGCAGCCTGGCGATTGGCTGTGTGTTGCTAACCACTGACCACCAATGCTTTTGATCGTCGAGCCCTCCACCCCCCCGCGGCGATCCCCCCCCCCCCCCGCGGCGATCCCCAGCAGAAGCGATCCCCAGCGGCGATCCCCAGCGGCGACCCCCCCTCCCCCACCCCAAAAAAAAAATGAATGAAGAAAAAAAAATTATTTTTTAAAAAAAAAAAAAAAAAAAAAATACCCACAGTGCAGCGCCCCCCGGGACCCAGCGCCCCAGGCTGCAGCCTGGTCAGCCTAGTGGTTGATCAGGCCCTGATCGGAGGATTGTCGTGGATCGGTCGGAAGTTTATACACACTGCACAACGGAAACGAGATTGGAACGAAAATATTAAACGGTACGACCAACCAAATGAGGCGACAATCGTCCATTTGGGCAGACTTTCGACCATCGTGTCACTGCACACACTGACCCGACTTTTGAACGAGCGGTCATATGTCGGCTGATTGAGCCGATTATTGGACGAAAACCGTGTAGTGTGTACCCAGCTTAAGATTTATTTGTGTTCTGTTAGGGTTCTTGGTTGGAGCAAACCAAAGCAGTTAATAATAATAATTAGAATATTTATATTCATACTTGTTTTCTTTTAAAGCTGCACTACCGCCTGAAATATTAAACATTAAATATTTTCCTAAAGTAAAGAGAGAGAAGTGGCATGTTAGGAAAATATTTTCCTAGATGGTAGTGTAGCTTTAAATCATTTATTTTTAAGCCAGGGGTAACAGTGAGGTCAGAGGAAACTAAGATGAGTCTGATATGTTGTCAAAAAAATGAAATCCAGATTACACAGGATCTAGTAAGTAGCAGATGAGACCTCATCTGAATTGATTCAGTTTGAACTCAATTCCTAAAGTTGAGGAGATCATAAATGAAATTCCAGTGGCAAATGGGATTATGTTTCCACATATACAAAACAATATCCTAGTGATTAATTAGGACAGGAATCTAATCATTTCAAATTTCCATTTGTTGGACCTTTATGATTTCACTGATATCCCGATACAAAACTCAATTTCTAATACCACCCAACTGCTTAATAAAGCACTATGGGCTCTATTTGTTAAAACGTGAAAACTGTGTTTTTATCAGAGTGAAAGGCAGTGTCCTATCTATAAAATGGTTATCGCCGGCAATATCAGTGTGAGGTAGCCTCCGACAGTGAAAAGATTTGCTGAGTCTTACCAATGAAAGTTTCTGCATGCAAAGCAGGGGGAAGCCTGTTGAGCAAGGATCCTTCTGTTATCATCATCCCAGGATGGCAATAACAGAATAAAATCAATGAAAAAATGCCTTTTTTTCCCAGTGATCGACAGCTTAAAAATGTTTTTTTCACGTTTTATATCTACTTTTTACTATTTCTTTATTTATTTTTATTATTAATTATATTTAATCATCTAGACTTTTAGTTGCATTGTGCATGCGAGAGCCAGCTAGATGTGTTACACATGAGCATATCCCCCAAGACTGACCTGGTGAAGTAGTAAGTTAGTCCTTACTGCTCCTGGTTAGTATCACCGATGAAGGTGAGCTCAGCTATAGCTCATAAATTGTGGCGGTATGTGATTTTCTATCTCTGCGATTAACAGTGATAGAAAATGAGTCTCATCACCACAGATTGATAAATAGGCCCCTATATGTGGCCACCTTTAGGCTGCATATACACAGGCACCTTTCATACTCCATTGGTCAAATTAACATCTCTAAAATAGAGGGATCATAAATCCCTATGGTTTCCAGCGATAAAATAGACCCAATTTCTATTGTGAATGCAGTACATAAAAGTACAGCCAATGTGATCCCTAGTTTTAGGTGCATCTTTACTCTGTTGCCATTCAGTGGATAACTCCTTCATGCATTACATACTTGTCAAGTATGTAGGGAGACAAGGCACCGCGAATCGCATCATTTTGGCCCCACCCCAACGGACAAAATGGTGAGATTTGTGACGAAAAGCGTCATAGAGGTCCCCATTCCGCTCACTGCACTAGGATGTGGACAGGATGCCGGAGACTGTCCTGCTCTCCTGGGAGTTCGGGAGTCTACTGGACATTCCGGGAGAGTGGACAAGAATAATGGTTATGTAGTTTTGCTGTTTTGTTATCTTTGTAGTTGTGCTTAATCAGGTATGTGTTTAAAGTTCATTTATATTAGTAATTCTGCCAAGTTGTGGGTGTGTCTGCACAAACTAAAGTGCACATGTTACCACAAATCTTAAAGATCCCTGGTAGGTCAAGTTAGGAAAGTACAGTATATATTACTACAATAATGTATAATATTAGTACACAATCAAGAACACTAAAGTGTCAAAGGTCATATACAGTGTGTGTTCATCCCTGCTCACTGTTCCTGTTCTTGACATTTATATACCTTCAAGGAGACTTAATTATATTAACATAGACACCTGATTAAATCCTGGATTCCTGACATATGAACAGATTGCTGGTGTGTGAAAAGTATGTATTTACATAAATCTTTCTATCCATTCAAATATGTAACTAACAAAGGTTAGCTGCAATGTTTTTAGCCTTTCCTGTATGATGGAACGTGGAAACAGGACTACACCCTGCTGTGGAACGAGAGAAATTCTGAGTATTTAACAGAAGAACTTCAAAGCTTATCTTCTATCAGTACACAAGATAAAACACCAAACTCTGCAGCCTTAAAGACTATTTTTATGGAGCAGTGCCTGCATGATCTGTGATGACAACATTCTACATTTATCAGATCTATGAATTCCATTGTTAAATACCATTCTTCACAATAACATCCACCCAGGGGTGGCTGCTGCTATTGTGCCATCATCACTGTCATCACCCCAAAGTGGCTGAGCAGGTGGCACTTTGAGTGCTTAAAAATTACAAAGTCTCCGAACCGTGAAACAACTTTTCTTTATTTCTTTAAATCATTGACAGTTTTACAGTTTTTGCAAGAAATGTATCAAGCTTTTTTTTCAAATGTTTGGTTGTGGCAAAAAAAAACTTCACGTGCTTTGGTTTTGAATCTGGATTCCATTTAAATGAATATGTGAAATGGTTTGAGAAAATCATCTAAATTCTCAATGTTATACAGCATGTGTTGACTTGAGAGGGATAGCAGCAGTAAAACAAGGTAAAAAAGAAGATAGACTAAGGTGGGCTTCACCCAACAGCGGCATAGTTGAAAGATAACATTTTTGTATTTTATTCTCAATGTTAAACATGTGTGAACCAATGGAGGGGAAGAGCAGCAGCAGTAATAAAAGTTCATTAGAGGGATAGCAGACACATTAATAAATTGTAATTTTAGAAAAGAAGATAGACCAGGCTGGCCTCACCCGGAAGTGAAATGGTTTGAGAAAGAAATTGGTCATATTTTGTATTCTCAACGTTATACACCATGGTTCTGTGGGTACAGGTAATGACTGCAGTAAACCAGCTGGTGGTAAATGAAGAGCCTTATTTCTTACACATACTGAACATGCAGACATAGAGCCTCATTCATTAGGGCACACATACTGGGCCTGATTCATCAAGGCACACATACTGGGCCTGATTCATCAACACCCGCATACTGGGCCTGATTCATCAAGGCACGCATACTGGGCCTGATTCATCAAGGCACGCATACTGGGCCTGATTCATCAAGGCACGCATACTGGGCCTGATTCATCAAGGCACACATACTGGGCCTGATTCATCAAGGCACGCATACTGGGCCTGATTCACCAAGGCACGCATACTGGGCCTGATTCATCAAGGCACGCATACTGGGCCTGATTCATCAAGGCACACATACTGGGCCTGATTCATCAAGGCACGCATACTGGGCCTGATTCATCAAGGCACGCATACTGGGCCTGATTCATCAAGGCACGCATACTGGGCCTGATTCATCAAGGCACGCATACTGGGCCTGATTCATCAAGGCACGCATACTGGGCCTGATTCATCAAGGCACGCATACTGGGCCTGATTAATCAAGGCAGGCATACTGAGCCTGATTCATCAAGGCACGCATACTGGGCTTGATTCATCAAGGCACGCATACTGGGCCTGATTCATCAAGGCACGCATACTGGGCCTGACTCATCAAAGCACGCATACTGGGCCTAATTCCTCAAGGCACGCATTCTGAGCACAAACAACACTCAGTATTATATGGACATATTTATGCTTTCTGTTCGCCCAAATTCATCAATTCACGTATCTCAAGATCCGTGCCTTGCTGAATTTGGGTGCAGGACTGCTCTGTACTGCGTTACTACAGGTACTACAGGACTGCTCTGTTCTGCGTTACTACAGGTACTACAGGTTACTGCAGATACTGACGTACCTGTCAGCACCTGCAGCAGCCTGCGGGTTTGCCTGACGTTAGAACCAGGGGACCCGCAGGCTTTATACAGTGGTTTAACATGCCTCTGGTGTTCACCAGGGACCCAAGCAACGAGGGATGGGTTTTCCAGCGTGAGGCGTGCATGTCGCGTTACTCAAAGATAGCCTGAGATCGAAAGCCAAATTAGAACATGGTACCAGAGCAGAATCCGAATAGAGGTCAGGGAAGCCAAAGGTCAAAGCCAAACAGGTATGCAGACAGAATCAGGATAGTCAGAAGCCAAGCCGAAGTCAAGCCGAAGAATCACAAGAGGAGTTAGGAGCAGAGAACTGGGTACTGGAATAGGTAAGGCAATAGGTAGTGCTGCAGCTAGGATACATAATAGTATTCTTCCTTATATATGGTCCCTAATTAGAATCCCAGTGGTCAGTGACGTCACTGACCACTGTCGAGAACAGAGGAATCATGTCCCGCACACAGTAAACTTGCCTAGCAATCTTTGCCGTGAAGGTACATTACAGGTGCATCATGATGACATCAGCAAGAAGTTCAGAAACTGTGTCCAGAAGTCTGCATATGTGCAGAACTGAAAGAATGGGTTTCCAAGCATATCAGGGTGCTGGTATGTGACTTCTGTAAGACAGCTCGCGACAGCCGAGCATAGACATAAGATTTGTATAGGAGTGCAATCCATGAGAAATGGTTTGCCTGGAAAGATAAGGTGCAACATGTCCGAAGTGAGGACTGACATGCCATTGCTGCAGTCCCAGCTGACTGTGGAAAATTACATTAGGATTGCATGGATTGCTTTGCTTGACACAAGACCCATTATAGATACTCCATCCTCAAGAAGGACTGATCCTTCTCTACATGTTCCCAGGTTTATGGGCTTCATTTGTTTATTTCTAGTGGATGTTATTCCCTTTTCCATAAACAATCAATTACTTTCAAATTATGTAGGTATGGTTTTGAATCACTTTTATTCTGATTTACCACTTATTTATATAGGCACCCTGCTAAGCCTCCTTTCTCTCCATTACCACTGATATCAGAATTAACTGTTATAAACCCCAATCAACACTGTTATACGATTGTGTATTATTAAATCTTTGTCTTTCCTTAACAAAATCATAATTACATCGTCTATTTTTATGTTGTCTGCAGTTACTTTTTAAAAGTTACAAAATCAGTGCAATTTAAAAGAGAGAGAATTTTATTTGCACTGGAAAAACTGTTCATCATTAGATGCGTAGAATACGATTTTGTCCAGTTACCAACACTTAAATTCTCTGACTGGAACTCCAGCGAGCGGCAATCCAAATCAGTTATACACAGCACATGTAAGTCCAGGTGCCAAATTAACTACGGCTCCTCAACAGATATCTCCTCTCAATATTTAACAAGAACCCTAGTGGTATAAGAGGTATCTCTGAGGAAGCCCATGATTATTCTAAGGACAAAAATCATTGGTTATTTTGGATAAATCATTGACAATACATACTATCACTTCCCGACAGCCATTAATCATTGGACCGGCAACAACAAACAGGCATCTTCTCAAAATGCTGATTGTGGTCACAACTGAGCAATCGGTTATATTCAAGCACCTCAAGGAAGGACAGCAGCAGAACAAGACTAGAGGACTCATAGGACACAATGATGACTGGTGACTGGAATCTCCAGGAAAAAAATATTGTAAGAGTAAGATTTATACACCTCTGTCCCATATATCTTCCTAAACAAAAGCCTACATTCCTAGATTCTGCTCAATAGAAAATCTGCTAGTTTTCATACCAACCAATCTACGATACAAGTGAGTATAATTGGGAAAATTAAGTGACCTCCCACAGGATCAGCACACTAATTTGTAAAATACTCTGTTATGACTTGACTATTCTGATGATCTGATAGCAATAGTTTGTCCATTCCATGCCCAATTTAAAACTAGGGACATGCGAGCATACAATAGATTAAGAATGAGAATACAAAGTTGCTGAGACTCTAGTCTTTAACTGAAAACTAGCTAAAAAGTCAAAGGGTGTGGATGATCAAGTCAGCTGCATAGAGAAATCATTCAACCTAGATTAGATTTCAGCTTTAAAAGGAAACTATTATCAAAATTTTGTTTTTTTGAGTATGTTGTATAAAATGTAATATAATTCATGTTTGTGATATATTTAATTATATCATTTTTCTGTATGTTTTTGTATTCAATTTTCTAGCTTCCAAATTAATTGTAAGCTTCCTGATGTCCATACCTGCCACTTGCCAATCACGATAAACAATTTAATTTCACAATGTGAGCAAATTCTTTCTCGCCATCAACAATCTAACCATATAACTCAAGCATAGAATGTTTTTTTAAAAAAAAAAATCTCTTTATATTCACACTTTGTTCAAAGGACAACAGTGTAGAACATATTCAATGACAAAAAACAGTATGATATAAAAAATTGGTTCCACATTATATCTTATTGCAGGGGTTAAATACAACAAAGCGGGCTTTCCAGTAATATTGTAAAGGAGAAAGAACTAGAAGGAGAGCCTGGAAGAAAGGGAGAGGAAGAGGTGCAGGGGAAAGACAGAGGTGGGGATGGCCTGGAGTCCGTATTTACATGTTAACTGGAACAGTGGAGCCATGTAGTCTGTACTATGGGGTCCTTGTCTCGTAAAATTTGGGAAGAGTATCGTTAAGGAGGGCTGTGATATACTCCATGGACGAAATGTGCCATAATCTATTTATGATTTCTGGTTTGGTAGGAGAGAGTGCTTTTTTTCAAGCTCAGGCTATCAGTAGTTTACAAGCTTGACTAACCTGAAGTACCAGACGGTCCGTTGGCTTGCTTGTAAATGGGGCGGCTTTGTTGAGCAAAAATATTTTTAGATCCCTAGAGAAGTGAACAGCTGAGAGTTGGTGGAGAAGGGTCAGAGCAATATCCCATAATGATTGGATAATGGGACAGTCCCACCAGATGTGTAAGTGAATACCTTGTCCACCACAGCCTCGCCAGCACCTGTCTGATGTGTTTGAGAAAATGCGATGGTGCTTGGTTAGGACTAGGTACCATCTCGAATACACTTGCATCAATGGATGCCTTGGCCACACGTTTCCGAATTGCTGACCATCCCTTGCTATCCAGTACCAACCCAAGGTCCCCCCCATGCCTCCTCGTGGGTATTTAAAGGGGGTAAGTCTAGCTTGAGGATAAAGCGGTATAGCATTGATATATTTCCTCTACACCCCACCAAATAAATACAATTATGTTCAAAGGGTAGTAGTTGAGTTTTTTAGTATGCGTTTGAGAGTAGATAAAGCTACGGATCTGTAGGTATCAATAGTGCAGAGATGTTGGAAGGCCATATCTAGCTGAGAGATCTGCAAATGTGGGGGGGGGGGCAGATTCACCCATTATTTGGAGAAACTGATCTATTTTTCTGGATTTCCAGAATACAATCATAAATCTACATTACCTGGAGGGAACTGGGGGTGTCTCCATATTGAAGTCAGTGGGTAGGGATATGGGGCCAATTTCAAGAGAGTGCTCACAGAATCCCATATCGAGAGAGTAAATCAAATTGTGGGACTTTCATATGCAGAGACCGTCCTGTGGGTCCCAGACAGCTAGGATAGGTAGTGCACCAGGGCCTCTGGGGTCATGGCGTTCTCAATATCCACCCATTTTTTTCAAGCCTGGTATAATATGCCATAAAATCACATGGTGTAATTGGGTGGCATAGTAGTAGTTAGAGAGAAGAGGGAGACCAGGTCCTCCTTCTTCGGCAGGCTTCGTCAGGGTAGTGTGCTTGAGTCTGAGCCTCTTACCTCCCCATATAATGTTGCCACACATCGTCTGCAGTGCCATCAGAACGGGAGGGGGAACCTGGACCAGAAATGTGTGGAATAAACATAGTAGACGTGTTAAGATGTTTATCTTTACTGCGTTAATCCGACCTATCTAAGAAATATATAAAGATTGCCATTTGTTTAAATCTCCATCAATGTGGTCAACCAGGGGGGAGTAGTTAAATCAATACAGGTCAGAGTAGTGTCTTGTGATTGCCACACCTAAATAGGGGATTACCTGAGGGCACCACTAAAATTTAAATGATTCTTCCAGGTTCGCTCTGCATTTGGTAGGAACAAAGAATGCCATGGCCTCGGATTTAGTGTCGATCTTATAACCGAACAGCCGTCCATAGCATGCTAGTTCAGAGAGAAGGTTATAAAAAGATATGCAGGGGTTGGAAAGTGTCAAAAGGACATCATCCACAAACAACGTTATTTTATATTGGCTAGGTCCCAGTTGGATTCCCGAGATGTTTACATTGTTCCTAATTGCTGCAGCTAGTGCTTCAATACAGAGCGCAAACAGCAATGGCGAGAGGGGGCAGCCCTGTCGGGTGCCATTACAAAGGTGAAGAAGATCTGAGACATGGCAAGTCGTCACCTGGACCCTGGAGGTGGTGTTAGTGTATAGCCAGGGCTGCCAAGAGGAATTCAAGGCCCGGGTACAACAAATTCATGGGGCCCCCCCTCATAGTCGAGTAAGCCCTAAAAAAAATTTGCGGCGCAAAAAAGAGTCGCGGGTGTGGTCATACATTCAACAGCGGTGCAAAAATTTTCGGGGATGTGGTCATACATTTGGGGGCGTGGCAATGCGCCGTTGGGGCGTGGCTAGCACATCAAAATCACTAGGTCCTGAATTCACCAGAGCGTGACATATGTCCCAGCACTCCTGACTTTTAAGACATCAGTGTAGTATACAAAGAATGCAGTGTGTACACAAAGAGTTCAGTCTTGGCCTGCGCCCACTGGGCTCACCAAACACTCACCAAACATTGGCATTGTCCCTACTAGAATCGCAACATTTCACACACTATGCTGCTCTGTCCTACCTGTTCTTCTCACTTTCTCCACCTGTGGCTGCTGGTTTCTTTAGTTGTGGCTTGCCTGGATCTTGGAATGTAGAAGGACCTATTTGGGAAAAAAAATGGCTACATTTAGAAAATTACAATCAGACGCAGCGTTAAATCAATAGCACCCATGATTAATAATTAGGCCTTCCTCCAGCCCCAACATTAAAATAATAGTATTCACATTTAATAAATAAACCTATTTCCCGTCATGCAAACAGCCCCAGCAATACCTATTTCCCACAACCATCACTGCCATTAAATAATTCATAGTCACATTTAATAAATAGACCTCATTCTCCCCAAACTCACCTTCACATTCAAAAGCCCCCAAATCACCCCATCTTAAATTAATAATCCCCACTATTAAATTGCCTCACCATCACCCTACACACAAAATAGCGCCCATTAATTAGCCACCACCTACCGCACACACACTACATTGCCACAAGCCCCATCACAACTACACTGCGCCCTCCATGCTGCTTTCCCTCCTTTTTATTCACTCTGTGCCTCTCTGCCCCTGTTTTCCTCCTCTGTGCCTCTCTGCCCCTGTTTTCCTCCTCTGTGCCTCTCTGCCCCAGTTTTCCTCCTCTGTGCCTCTCTGCCTGTCACGGGCACTAAGAGTCTTTGCCCAGGATATCACCAGATGATGGACTTACCAGAGTAATATAGTTGGTACTATGGTTCTCTGGTAGCAGGGTGACAACGGAACAGGAGAAACAGCAGATGGTGAGAGAATGCTCGAGGAAAGTCTATGACTAGCAGCACTGGTAATGAGTAGATGACTGTACACGAGGAACTAGATGGACAAGGAAACGTGAGGAAAGTCAGTGGTCTGCGTATAGCAAGTTGTACCACTGCTATAGTGAGGAGGAATATCCAGGAGTAGCGAGGAGGTAGTGAGGGTCAGCGATCTGCGTGTAGCAAGTTGTACCGCTGTCTAGGTGAAGAAATGGAATCCAGGTGAAGGTAGGTAACAGGGAAGTCAGTGGTCTGCGTATAGCAAGTTGTACCACTGCTATGTGAGAGGATACTTGAAACTGGTGTCACAGGGAACAGGAGTCAGTGGTCTGCATCAGCAAGTTGTACCACTGCAATATATATGTGAGGAGGGGCACGAGGAGATGAATGTAATGCAGAGTATACACGGGCACACAGAACTTGATCCCACGATGATATCCACAATACAATGATAACTGAGCAGCACTGCTTAAGTATACAAAGTCACAATAACTATCCAGGCAATAGGAAACAAAGTCAATGGTAGCAATAGCCTCAGTGGATAGGAGACTCCGGAGGAGAACACAACACAGTCCAGATGGATATGCAATACACAAGCAAAGTCAATGAGAAGTATGCATACCGCGGTTCAGGAGAGCAGGCTGTCAGAGAGACGTGCAGGGATACCTGAGCGGCTGAAGGCCGGCAGGAGGAGAGACCACTGGAAGGTGGAAGCGGTAATCAGGTTGGTGCAGCGCACGGCAGGTAAACCAGCATGAACGAGGCAATACTCAGGAAGCAGTAGTAAGTGGAACTGGAAACAACAAGAACACGGGAGAGTTGAGGCGGTCTGATATCCAGTAGTAGAGATGGAAGCAGCGGAGCGCTGACCCGATGAACACAGGAGAGTTGAAGTGAGCAGGAACTCTGTAGAAGCAACGGAAGCAGCGGATAGGAATCAGCTGGTTGTAGACACGATGAACACAGGAGAGTTGAAGTGAGCAGGAACTCTGTAGAAGCAACGGAAGCAGCGGATAGGAATCAGCTGGTTGTAGACACGATGAACACAGGAGAGTTGAAGTGAGCAGGAACTCTGTAGAAGCAACGGAGGCAGCGGATAGGAATCAGCTGGTTGCAGACACGATGAACACAGGAGAGTTGAAGTGAGCAGGAACTCTGTAGAAGCAACGGAGGCAGCGGATAGGAATCAGCTGAGTGCAGACACGATGAACACAGGAGAGTTGAAGTGAGCAGGAACTCTGTAGAAGCAACGTGTCTCTCTGCCCCAGTTTTCCTCCTCTGTGCCTCTCTGCCCCTGTTTTCCTCCTCTGTGCCTCTCTGCCCCTGTTTTCCTCCTCTGTGCCTCTCTGCCCCTGTTTTCCTCCTCTGTGCCTCTCTGCCCCAGTTTTCCTCCTCTGTGCCTCTCTGCCTCTTCTTTATAGTACTGTCCCTCTGTTTCCTCTCCTTGCCTCTCAGTTTCTCTCCTTACCTCTTGTCAGCTTCTTTCTTTTCTTCTCTTCTCTTCTGTCTCTTCTTCACTCTTCTTTCTTCTGCCTTGGTCTTGTTTGTCTGGCTGTGGCGCTCCTCACTGACTGACTGCCGGGCGTGACTTGATGATGTCCATCCAGCTCCCCCCACCAACGAAGCCCGCAACCCCCAACCCCCCACCCCCCGCGGAAAAAAAAATAAAGAAAAGAATGAAAAATAAAAAATGGAAAAAAATATATATATATTAAGTTAGCAGCGATGGCCCGGCCCCCTGGCATGGCCGGGCCTGGGTAAAATGTACCCACTCCACCCCGCTCTCGGCGGCCCTGTGTATAGCGCCCTAATAGCTGTGAGAAATTTATTCCTAAAACCAAAAGTTTCAAGGGTTAAAAACAGGAAGGGCGTACCCCTTTCCATTCCTTTGTTCTGTATCCCTTCCCTTACCATTTAAATACCCCAATAAAAATAATTTTGATTAAAAAAAAAAACCAGGAAGGGCCAAGAGACCCTATCAAATGCCTGCTTGGCGTCCAATGCTAAAACTACTGACGGAGATTTTTGCTACACCTTATTATTGCTACACCTGTGAGACCGCATAATTCTTTCTAGAGGTGAATATGTAATTGAATGAACAAGTGTCTTATAGAGTTCAGTTGGTTTTCAAATGCACATTCTCCTTTATACAATTTTAATCTCTTTGGTGTCATAATGTAAATTACCTCCCTTCTCTGCACCAAATACTATACCTAAAAATAAGTGCACCCTGAATATGGTAAATTGTAAAGCGCTACGGCATTTGTTGGTGCTATATAAATAAATGGTGATGATGCTGATATGGTCAATATGGTTAATAAACCCTGACATGATATTCTGACGCACATTTATACATGACCAGGTGAGAGCAGTGATAGAATCGATGATGTTGGAGAAGTGCTTGATAAACTGCCGGTAATAATTAGAAAAGCCGATAAATCGCTGGATAGCTTTCAAACCTTAAGGCTGATGCCAGTTCGTGATTGCTGCCACCTTCTCCGGATCCATTTGTGAACCAGAACTAGGCACCAGATATTCCAGGAACAAAACCTGATAAACTTCGAACACATACTTCTTCAGTTTACAGTATAACTGATTTTTGCGTAAACGGGTAAGTACTTCCTTAACAACAGTAGTGCAGTATTGTCTATTAGATATGTGGTAAATATTTGACACTGCACCTGCACCAGTTATCTTTAAGGGATCAGACGTGCAATAATGTCTATTAGATATATGGTATGCTTATCCTCTATTTGTTTGTTTTAGAATTTTAATATTATATATGTAGTATGCGTGATTAGTGGGGTTAATTCAAGAAAGTGATCACATGGCTCTCTGACCCTAATTAACCAGCAGTCAGAGGCTGTGTCAGCCTCTTAGGCTGTGTTAGCCATTGTGGATTTGTTACAAGTGTATTGATAAATTTAGATAGCATAGTAAGAGTTACACAAGAGATGAACATGAGGGAAATATTCTACCAGGATACACATCTACTTGAGTACAACATTCAACAATCATCTGTGAGCTCTGATATCCTCCACCACCTTTATTGTGCACTGCCTACACACACTGCTGATCTGTTTCTCAACCTTAATTCTTGTAGCTGCGGCTGTATTATGACTTGTTGGTTTCACTTATGCTGTTGCTTGTATTCCCACCTTCAAACCACACTTGCTGCTCCACTTACCCTGAATCTCCACAACTCCCCCTTACCCACTGATCATAGACAGCCACTTCAGTCCACCTTCCACTATGCCTAATGTTCCCTCTCCACTCCTGCCTAATGTCAATGTCTAATCTAACTGTTTTTTACTCACCCATCTCTTGTCTCTACTGTCCTAACTACTTCCCATTCTCTTGCTAATCCTTTTATATCTTTTCTTCCTCTTTACTCTCCTACTTCTGCAGCTTCTCACTTTATTCACCTGTCCTGTTCTCACTATTTCCCCACCTCACTTGTAACCTCTTACAGTCCTTTATTTCTGTCATATTTTCAGTTGTCTATTCCACAATAATGTCTAGCATTATTATGTTTTTCTCCTCTCTCACTTCTGTCCACTCCGTCTATCCCCGTTTCCCTTGTCCAACCTTCCTATATTCTCCCCCTCCTCCTCCCACCCTCCCTTCCCACCCCCCTCCCTATCCATCTTCTCTCTTCTATCTTGTGCCCCTGATGTGTCTCACTGCCTACTCCCCCATCTTTTCCTCTCTCCTCCTATTACCCCTCATACCCTTTCCCTCTTGTCCCCTTCGCTGCTCTTCTCTCAGCGTCATTATGTTCCTACCTTCTCTCTGCATATTCTTCCCCCGTGGAAATCCATTCCCTCACATCACTCCATCATTCACCTGCCTCTCCCTCTTCCATTCACAACTCCCCTAATCAGCCCCATCTCCACTCCTCCCCCACCTCTTGCTCCCCTCCCCCCATCCCCTGCCTGCTGATGGGTCCCCTCCTAGTTCTTTTTCTCATCCAATTCCAACCCTCTCTCCATCATGCCCCTCGCTCAATATCTTGCAGTCCAGCAACCTCATTCACATCTCTCCTCTTTCCTCTCTTCCTCTTTCCTGTGTTCTCTGGAATGCCAGGTCAGAGTCTGTGACAAATTTACCTCTTTTCATGATCTCTTTATTGCTAGATCTTTCAACCTGCTTGCCATCACTGAAACCTGGCTATCCCCTGAGGATACTACCTCTCCTGCTGCTCCCTCTTTTGGGGGCTTGTACTTCTCCCACACATCCAGATCTGGGAACTGGCAAGGTGCTGGCGTTGGCACTCTTCTCTTCCTCTACTGCTATTTCCAAGTACCCCCCCCCTGAACCTTCCCTCTCTTTCTCCTCTTCGAGGTACACTCTATCCACCTCTTCCACCCAGCCCACGGAGGTGCTGTTATTTACTTGTACCCCTGGTCCTTAATTCCTTGATCACTTTGCCACCTGGCTCCCTCACTTTCTCTCCTCTGACCTTCTCTTTCTTATCTTGGGGGACTTTAATATCCTTATAGACATTCCCTCTGACTATGCTGCTTCCAAACTCCTCTCCCTCTTCTCCCTTGGTCTCTCTCAATAGACCTCCTCTTCCTTCTACTGCAGTGGCCACTCCCTTGATCTCGTCTTTTGACACCTTGCTACTGTTTCCGAACTCATTAATTCACCTTTTCCTCTCTCTGACCACCATCTCCTCTCTTTTAGCATCCCCCCCTTCTCACCTTCTCCATCCCCTAAGGTTACTCTCACCAGGTATAATCTTGACATCTTTGATCCTACCACGTTCTCCTCCTCCCTGGCCTCACTCCTCTCCCCCATCACCACTTTCTTGCCCTGATGAGGCTGTCTCTATAATCACACCCTTGCCACTGCACTTGTCGCCCCAGCTGTCACCATCAAGCTCCATCGGTCCTTGCTTCAATCGTGGCACTCAGAACTTACCTGCTATCTTCAAAAATGCTTCCGCAGTAAAGAACGGCTCTGGAGAAAGTCACTTACTCATGCTGACTTCCTCCACTTCAAGTTCATACTTGGCTCTTATAGATCGGCCCTATCGCTCTCTAAACAATTCTTCTTTAAGGCTCTTCTTTCCTCCCAATCCTTCAACCCCCATCGCCTTTATGCCACCTTCAACTTCCTCCTCTCCCGTCCCCCACCCCCACTTTCCTTCTCGCTCTCTGCTATCGACTTTGCTACCCACTTTACCTCCAAAATTGAGTCAATACAGCATGACATTTCCTCCCAGCAGTCCCTTCTTGCCCCATACTCTCCCACGTTGTGTCGAAGTCGTATAATTGGATGAACGAAAGTATATTGGTTAATATTGTTTTGCCGTGCGATTGCAATCAGTACGCCACGTAACACGTCGCATGGCGCGATCGCATGATAAAGTGCGCACGCACGCACACGCACTCTAACATTTCGTTATATATATATATATATTTCATATTTATATTGATTCCATTCCACAGTGATTTATGAGCAGATAGTATTTAGTTTATTATTAGTTTATTTATTATGATTATATGTACACTTTAGTGTTATTTAAGGTCTAGGTTACAGGAAACGTGTCATGTCTGGTATCATTTTAATCCCCTATTCATCAGCAGTTGTCCGGTTCTTTCACCAAAGAGATTGCACATTGCATACTCTAGCTAGTGATGTTAGGGAATAAAAGACTTAAAGTGATACTGACTATAAAATTCTAATAGACTAGTTGTAACTGGATTCTTGGCGGGAAAGTCAGAGCACAACCCCTGGAGAGATGACCCCCACCTTTGGATATTTTGGTTTGAACTGGCCTATGACCTGCAGCACTCTGGAACTTCCTGATACCTGGACCAATAGAAGCAAGCCACACCATCTGCATTGTTCTCACTGTAACACTGAGTGTATATAATAACAGCTCTCACTGGCACTGGTCTCAGTCTCGTCTGACCACAGTATTCTGGAGTGAAATACTGTCCTCTGGTACCAGTGGGAGCGCAGCTAGCGCAAGCGAGCGCAGCGGTATGTATTTATCTTTTGGTATTGGCTGCACTGTATTATAATTATGTATTAAACTGCTAAATTTTACATATGCTAAAATAAATTACTTTGTGCCTTGGAAACACAACACAATCGCTTGGGGAATGCTTATTTGAAAACGATAGAATTACTTTAATAGTCGCTACACACTTTTTCCACCCTCCCACCCTTCTCTGTGGATGCTATCTGCTTCCACTCCTCTCCACTTGCTAGCCCATTCTCATTCTCTTCCTTCACTCCAGTATCTGCAGATGAAGTTCACACTTTTCTCTCCTCCTCACTCCCCTCCACCTGCCCGCTTTACCCCATTCCATCCCACCTCCTCCGCTCTCTCTCTCGAGGCCTGCTCCCACCTTGCCCACCTCCTTAACCTATCCCTCTCATCTGGAATCTTTCCTTTCTACTTTAAATATGCTTTCGTCTCCCCAATACTCAAGAAACCATCCCTTGACCCTGACTATCTCTCTAATTATCGTCCTATTTCCCTTCTTCCTTTTGCCTCCAAAGTTCTCAAATGGGTTGTCTACAACCGTCTCACCTCCTTTCGCTTTTATCGCTCATTTCTTGACCAACTAGAATCTGGTTTTCGCCCCCTCCACTGAAAATGCCCTCACTATGGTCACTAATGACCTTCTCTTCGCTAAATCCAAAGGACACTTCTCTCTTCTTATCCTACTTGACCTCTCTGCTGCCTTCAATACCGTTGACCACTCCATCCTTTTGCAAACTCTCAAATTTATAGGCCTCTGTAACGCTGTCCTTTCCTCGTTTTTCTCTTATTTCACCAACCAATCCCCCTCTACGTCTCTACACATGACTCCACATTCCCCCTCTTCCCTTACCTGTCGGAGTTCCCCAAGTTTCCGATCTTGACCCCCTTCTCTCCTCATCCGCTCCTTTAGCCTCCAGTATCACCTCTAGTTATTGATACCCAAATCTAACTTTCATCCCCTGTCCTCTCCCCTTCCCTTATGTCTTGTGTCTCCTGTTCTCTCAGCCATCTCATCTCAGGTGTCCCAGTGCTTTCTTAAACTCAATATTTCCAAGACTGAACTAATTGTCTTCCCCCCTTCCAGGGCTCTTCCACCTCCCCCCTCTCTATATCTGTCAGCAACACTACCCTCCCTTCTGTCCTTCAAGTTTCTTGCCTTGGGGTAATGCTCGACTCCTCCCTCTCCTTCAAATCTCACATTCTGTCCCTCTCAAAATCCTGCTACTTCTACCTCTGGAATATATCCACACTTCTGCCCTTTCTCACCACGGAAGCCACCAAAACTCTTATTTACTCTCTTGTAATATCTGGCCTTGACTACTGTAACCTCCTTTTCTCTGGCCTTTCTGAATCTCACCTTGCCCCTCTTAATACTATCCTCAATGCTGCTGCCCACATCATTTTTCTCTCCCAACACTCTATCTCTGTTGCCCCCATTCATCAGGCCCTACACTGGCTCCCCATGGCCTACAGAATTAAAATTAAACCTCTCACCCTCACATTCCAAACTCTCAATCAACCCCCCCACATCTCCAACCTCATCACTACCTACACTCCTTACTGCCCCCTCCACTCTGCAAATGACCTCCGGCTCACTACTTCACTAATCACTTCTTCCCTCTCCTTCCCCCAGGACTTTGCCTGGGCTGCTTCCCAGCTGTGGAATGATCTCCCAAACTCCATCAGGATAGCCTCTACGCTCAAAGGCTTCAAGCGCGCCCTTAAGACTCATTTCTTTATTCAAGTCTATCAGCCTTCCTCCTAACTCCGTTGTCCCAGCTTCCACCCACAGTCGGTATCACCCTATTTGTGTCTCCCCCTTTCCTTTTAGATTTAAGCTCTCATAAGCAGGACCCTCTTTCCTTGCGTTCTCTGTCTATATCCCATCACCCTCTGTACCTCTTGGCCTGCTTTCCTAGCCCTGTTTTCTTAAGTTTAGGCATACTTTTCACTGATCACTGATTACTGTCATCACTCTTACTCAATGTCCCACAAATAATTTGTTCTGCATTACTATGTTACCGGTATTTTGTATTCATTCAGTATGTCTATCTTGTATTTTGTTCATGTATGATGTTATGTGTTATGGATCACTGCTTTCTGTATATATCATGTACTGCGCCGCAGACCCTTTGAGGTGCCTTATATATAAAAAAAATAACAATAATAATAACATGGGAGCAATGAGAAAGAAGGTCTTGGGAAAAGATAAAAATATTATCTAAATATATTACCAGCGAGCAATACAGGAGATCCCGAAAGATCTCATTTATGAGAGACTAGAAAACAGCCGGGTCATTGCAAAGGCCGAATGCATTACAAAATATTCAAATGCCCCTCATGAGTATTGAAGGCGGTCTTCCATTCATCCCCTTCCCGAATACGAATTAGATTGTAGGCTTCCCGAAGATCAAGTTTGGAGAAGACTTTTGAGTTGCTGATCCGGTCAAATAATTGGGAAATGTGGGGCAGAGCATACCTGTTCTTAACAGTAATGGCATTCAACTGGTGGTAGTCAATGCAGGGACGAAATGTTCCGTCCTTCTTCCTGACGAAGAATCCTGCGCTCGCAAGAGAAGAGGATCTTCTGATGACTGTAAATTCTCAGAAATATATTGCGACATTGCCTGGGTTTCAGGGAGAGAGGATAGATTCTACCTCCGCAAATCTATTTACTGGGTATGAAATCAATCAGACAGTCCCATGGTGGTAGACCCTCAGAAGCAGATTTGCTGAAAACATCTTGGAAGGAAGCATAAGCAAATGGTAAGGTGGGCTTGGAAAAGGAAACACAACAAGAAATGTGAGTCTGTTTGGGATTCACTGGAATGAGACATCTCTTGCGACACTGAAGGCCCCAGGTCAAGATTTGCGTCAGATACCAGTCAAACTGAGGAGCATGGGTTCTGAGTCAGGGCAATTCCAGGATGATGGGATTAATGGATTGAGGCAACACCAAGAATTTTATCCACTCTTCATGCAGAGCTCCTACCAACAGCTGGATAGGGGAGGTGATACTGGTAATGGAGCCATTGGTAACACGGTTACCATCAACAGCAGTGAGGAATAGCGGTTGTGGTAAGGACCAAATAGGAATATGGATTTGCAAAACAAGAGTGAGAGAGATGAAATTCCTTGAAGAACTAGAGACCACAAAGCATGAAGTCACAATAGGCCTACTAGGAGAGTCCAGAGAAACAGACATCAATAAGTCTGACTTGGTGGATGAACAAGAAGTGGAAATCCCAACTCCTAGGTCTGCCTCCCTCATACTGGCTAAAAGGGAGCTGTGACAGGATGGACCGCCTATGCCACCCTGTCTGTTGTTGCTGGGAACCGGCTGGACTTACTTTGTCCCCTTTCGATATTTCGAATACGCCCCTCCTGCCGCAGTAGGAGGAGCGTGTTGCCACCACTGGGCTCATTTATGGCAACAAGAACCACGTTCCATCTGAGTAACTTTCGCTGCTAGTGTACTCCCGTGCTGGTACACTTGGGCTGGTACCCCTGACCGCTTACTATGGATCAGGGTGCTGTGGATGGATCCCCCTGGCCTATGACATTGGCCAGCTGCTGAGTAGCGGCAAGCGGTGGTACTGGAGAACTGGGTCCAAACCTCAGAAACAGCCGGAGGACAGATTAGATTTAGGGTCTAATCTGTAAATTACAGGATTACAGCAAAATTTAAGAAGTCGTCAATCAGGGTCTGGAAGCAAAGAGTGATGTTTATTTCGCTCAGGTGCCAGCTGTCAGCTGACAAGGACAGTTCCACTGATTAAAGGTATCAATGGTCAGGTCAGATGGAACATCAGAATGATACATTTCAGTGTACAAGACAGTGCTTTTTATACTGATTTGGACACATGCTATTTTTAGAATCAGGATGCAATGTGTTTACACAAACATGGATTTACATACATTGCAAAGCTAACACTATTTACGCTTGTTGTGATATCCTGCAGTGGACAGCAAGTCTAATTACATCTTCCTATGAACCTCACACATCAAAAGGTCTAATTAGTATGAGATTAGCATGAGTCCTTTCTTCCAACAGTTGCAGAATACACATTTCCTTCAAAGAAAAGAATTCCCCAGGAAAAGTTGTAAACTCCAAAAAAAACATTTCCTTACACCAAGATATACAAAAGGCTTTCAAAACAAAGGCTTATTGTATCAGATATATACATCAGAATTAAGACATTTTCTCTAGAAAGGTTAAAAGAGGAAAAAAAAAATTTTCTTCCCCTGGTCTCAGAAATTAAAGATTTACCTTACCAAAATATACACAATGTCAAAAATAAGTGCATGTGCAATTATATAAATAAGCGCCCTGCGCTGTTTCCTTAAAATACATTTATACCATAAGTTATTTATAAGTGATCCAGTTACAGGAGCATTTCCTAGTCTCTTTGGGCAGGTCAGGAAATGCCAAGGGTCACACCATTACAGACAGAGGTTCTGCTTAAAACGTCTCTCCTGTTCCTCAGGAGAGAGGCAAGATCGCCCAATCTGCATGGGCTCATCAGGAGATGGCACTGGATTCTGAAAGTGGGGGGCGAAGTGGGGTGTGAAATGCCTCACAGTAGTACTCTCCTCCGTACTTTCCCTAAAATTTAAATCAATTCTGTTGCATAAAGAAATGAAAGCATCAAGGTCAGCAGGTAGTTCTCTGGACACTGATTTGTCCTTGATGCGGTCTGTGAGGACTTGCCAAAAGGTAGCCACAAGCGCCTTGTTGTTCCACTTTAGTTCTGATGCCAGGATGTGAAATTGGACTGCATATTGTACGACAGAAAGGGAACCTTGGCACAGGTTCAACAGGTTGGCAACTGTGGAGGAAAACCGACTGGGCTCAACAAAAATCTAAGAAAAGTTTCAATGAACGAGGAGGAACTCTGTAGGAGAGAATCATTATGTTCCCATAGTGGGGAGATCCATGCAAGGGCTTGACTGGAGAGCAGAGACATAATAAATGTCACTTTGGTCCGCTTGGAAAGAAAAGAGTACGGATTACACTCAAACAGAATGGCACATTGGTTCAGGAAATCTCTGCACTTTTTGGGATCTCTGTCAAACTTCTCAGGACGGGGATTCGTAGAATAGAAGAAGCAGCAGCTGTAGGAATCGAGGAGCGAAGAGTTGCCACAGGAGTGGAAACAGCCATGGACTGAGAGGCCGCCAAGGAAGCATGTTACGAATCGAGGCGGGAGACGACCCCTTGAACATATTGAAGAAGCTGGGTCTGGTCAAATTCCTGTTATTCAACACGGCGGGCCAGAAAGAGTAGGAGGCTGCGGGCAGAGGGTTCACCCATACCATCTTTAGACATGGCCAGAGTATACTGTCACAAACCTGGTAATAAAGATGCCTACTTGCTGGTATTGAAACAGCTAAACTTGGAGGTGTGGAGTCTAGCGCGTCTCTTGTATTCACTAGGGACCCCTGCAAGGGGGTATGGGCTGCGCTGCAAGAGATGAGCAGGTCACGGATCTCCAAACCAGCTACCAACGAAGTAATGGGTGATTATGAGTTGTCAGACAGAGGTAAAGGCAACCGGGATGCAATGTACAAGAGTTAATCCAGGAGAGTGGTCAGGGAGCCAGAGGTCAAATGTCATGAGTAGAAAACTGAGCCCAAGGCAGTAGCCAAAATCAGGAAAAGCCAATACAGTAACCAGTAGATCAATAAATGCAGGATGCAGGGACAGGAATGCTAGAGCAAAGGGAGACCTAATACTCTGGCACCCTAATGGTGCCTGTCAGGCACCGTCTCCGCACTGACACTTAGTGCAGGAGACGGAAACCTGCACCTTCTCGTCCGCCGCTTCCTGTTGCCTAGCAGCAGGACGCTATCTCCGCTCACCTGTCAGCGTGTCTGACCGCCAAATCTCCATCACCCAATCAGGATGCACCTTATGGTATATAGAGCACCCTCTGACACATGTTGGATGCCAGAGTATTGGTTCACTCCTGCTCCGGTGCTTCTGATCCAGTGTTCTTCAGTTCTGACTCGGCTTCCTGTAACTATTCTCCTGTGTTTCATTTTGGTACCTCGCTGCCCGGCTGGTTTGACTATTTGTCTTGACCTGACTTCTCTCTGGAACCTCCCTGTGTACCGCACCGCTCGTTTGGCTTTGACATGGAGTGTCTGACTACGCTTGTCTACTCCTGTTGCAACACCGGTGACTGTCTTGGAGAACCTGAGTACCCTCTGCAACTAAGCCCAAACTCCCTTGCGGGGGTCCCTGGTGAATACCAGGGTACGTTAGACTCCACGCCTCCCTGTTTAGTTGCGCCAATACCGGTTAGCCGCCATCTCTGAAATTTCGTGACAGTGCCAGAGCCTCATATTTATGGGAGGGGCCACGTTGAACACCGGTGCGGTGACGTTTATGTAGTGGCACTCTTTAAATAAAATAATAAATTATAACTGTGCAATTATTTGAGTGCCACTACCATGTATTTGCATCTTCATACAATACTGCTTCAAATCTGGGAACTTTATACACAGTGGCGCAGGGTGGGTCACAAAATGAGTGCAATTTATGCTAAAAACAAAAAAGGCACACGCAAAAATAGCGCATATATGCCCATATACAGAGCTGTACACATCACCAGATATGTCTGGCTCCGCATCAGCAATATATGCGTCGGGTTTATGTCAGGTGCAAACATAACATTTATGTAAATGGTGACCTGAAAAGATGTGACCAGCTATTCGTTAGAAGCGTATGCACCATGTTTACAGCACATGTGTGTACACTTAAATCACCCCAGTACATACATGTGTGTATAGCATGAACTACACTCATTACCAAGTGTATAAAGCAGCGTATGAATAAAGACTACTCTCAATTAACAAAGGACCCCTTATCTCATATTCTACAGGAAGACACAAATGTTACATTAACACAAGAGGCGGGCTGGGCCGGGCCAAAAAGGATGAAGTTGGGCCGGCCCCTGTGGTCTGTATTAGTGACTGGCCTCTCCGTCCCTTCAACTACTTGACCTCCTAGTGTCACATGGAACGCGCACCACGTCATGGGTGCCGTCCAATGTGCGAACAGATGAAGAACTGCACAGCACACGCCGATGAACCAGGTGATATTAATATAGTGTATGTTTGTGTCAGTATAATAAATTAATGTGTGTATGTTAGGGGGGCAGTATATGTATGTATGTATGTATGTATGTATGTATGTATGTATGTATGTATGTGTGAGGAGGGGTCAATTTTTGAATGTATGTACGTGTGTGTGTGTGAGAAGGGGCCAGTTTTTGAATGTATGTCATACTTGCCAACTCTCCCGCATTTCGCATGAGTCTCACGGACTCCCGGGAGAGTGTAGCAATCTCCCGGATCTGCCCACATCCTAGTGAAGTAGGCAGAATTAGGTCCAAAACGCTGCGATTCACCGGGAATCGTGAAGGTCCAAAATGGCGCGATTTCGGTGCCCCGCCCCCTGCATGCCCACCTTCCTCGGCAGGCTCCCGGATCATACTTGACATAACTTGGCAAGTATGATGTATGTGTGTGTGAGAAGGGGCCAGTATATGAATGTATGTGTGTGAGGGGCCAGTATATGATTGTATGTGTGTGTGAGAAGGAGGCCTGTATATGAATGTGTGTGTGTCTGAGAAGGAGCCAGTATATGAATGTATGTGTGTGTGAGAGAGGGCCAGTATATGAATGTATATGCGTGTGAGAAGGGGCCAGTATATGAATGTATGTGTGTGTGAGAGGGGACCAGTATATGAATGTATGTGTGTGTGAGAGGGGGCCAGTATATGAATGTATGTGTGTGTGAGAGGCAGGGCAGTCTTAATATGATGTTGGAGATAGGCTATTAATTTAGTCGAGGAGTGCAGGTGGGGGCTAATTATTGGGTGCTATTTTATTTGTGGGGTGATGGTGGGGTTATTTAATTTAATAGTGGGTCCTATGAATTTAAGATGGAGTAATTGGACCTTTAATTTAATGCTGTGGTGGTGAGCTATTAATTGATTGTGGGGCTGTTTGGGGAAAATGAGGTCTATTTATTAAATGTGATTATGTATTATTTAATGCCTGGGATTGTTGTGGGAAATTGTTATATTTGTTAAACGTAAATGCTATTTAAATTATTGCTGGGGCTGTTTGAAGGAAGTGAAAAAGGTTTATATATTAAATGTGTTTGCTGTCTAATGTCAGGGTTGGTTGGAGGGAAAGATCTATTTAGCAAATGTGAATATTATTATTTTAATGTTGTGGCTGGAGGGAGGCCTAATTATAAAACGTGGGTGCTGTTGATTTAACATTGGGACTTGTTGGAGTTTTCTAAATTTTAAGTACCCATTTTGTTTCCAAATAGGGCCTCCAATATTCCAGGATCCAGACAACCTGCAAATGAGCTAAAGTAACCAACAGCCACAAGTGGTGAAAGTAACAAGAACAGGTAGAAGAGAGCAGGACAGTCTGCCAACTGTCCTGCGTCTGATGGGACAGTCCCGAATTTGGGTGACTATTTCGCTTAGGACAGTTGTGAGGTATGTCCCACTTCACTGTGTACTGCTCGTGAAGGCAGAACTGTGCGCCCCTAACAGTAGTGCACACAGTATTGCCTGTGTATTTGTCTAAAATGATAACCATGCTACATCATAGGGGGTTACCCTGTCTAAGGTGCCTAGGCCCCCCAGAGTCTTAATCCAGCTCTGGTCCTGGGTATAATATATATATATATATGTATATATATATATATATATATATATATATATGTATATATATATATATATATATATATATATATATATAAAAAATATATATATATATATATATATATATATATATATATATAGCTTAAGAAACACTAAGATAGTCTCTTTTTATATAGATAAATAAAGTGCTGCGTGCTTGCCCCCCCAGGCTAAAGTCTGCCAGCCCTCCCCTGATTAACACTGTGCATTTATGGGTTATTACCTAATAGGAAACTCTTTGGGTTTATTAGGAATATTATTATGTATACATTATTTTGTATATTCATTGTCTATGCATTGAATATAATAATTGTGATCCCATCGAACTACCCTGATCCGGGATGATTTTTTAATAAACAGGGCCCTAAAATCAACTGTCATCCTTGCCCCGAAAATGAACTGAGCAAACCCTGTTAATAAACATGCCCCACAGCACAGAGTTCTCTATAACATGAGTATCCCCAATATGTTCACAGCTATGTGACACTCCTTAATTCTACACTGACCGAACACTGCTATTTCATTAGGTGCCTCCATGTAAACACTACTTTACTAATACACGATTGTTACTGTCGCCATGGCAGCAGTCTATTGTGACGTCATCACGTCACGCAATGCTCATCTCCAGGTGTCCAGTTGAGTGAGTTTGGTGGGTGTGTAGTAGACGGAGGCGGTGTTTGTGCTGAGTGGATGCAGCCGATTGCGGCGCGTTACCTGCGCGCTCCGTAGGACAGGTGCACGCGCAGGGCTCGGTGGGAGGAGGCGGAGCGGTGACGCAGGCGGTCCCAGGCTCCGTGTCACAGGGGAGCAGTTACCAGGCGCAAGGTGGACGAAGGTGTCGGTGAGAGGGAGACCTCAGCGGGCAAGATGAACCGGAGTCACCGGGTGTCGGGTAGTAGCCGTAGATCACTAGGCACGGTGGAGGTGAAAAGCAAGGTACGTGCTTGTCTGAGGCTCGTCTGTGTGGGGGCACCTGCTGAAGAAGGGGGTATAAGGGGGATCAACTATTGAGGCAGTTATGGGGGTCACCGGCTGTGGCATAGGGTATGCCGATATGTCACCTACCGGAGGAGAGGGCTATGGGGGCTCCTGCTGGAGGAGCGGGTGAGTGGTGCGGCATCCAGTAGGGATTTTCAGGGGGTTCATTCAGGGCTAGCCTGGCACAAGTCACAGTATGACACAACAGAAGAATGTTTAAGTTGTATTGGTATTTATCAAGAGACGTTTCTCATTATACCAGTAATTCACCATGGAGGCACCTGCTGGAGAGGAAGGGGAGATGGGGGGGAACCTGCAGGGCAGGAAGGTAATTTTGAGTGAAAATCTCCAGAACAAGGAACTGTCTACATAATTTGAATCCTTGTGCTGTATGCATTAACGTCCCATGTATCTGTGTGTATTCACTAAGTTACTGCACTACCTCTGGTCTACAGCTTGATAAACACCTAATGTAGTGTATAAGGGATCTGCCTCTATAGACAGATTCCTGTGACAGTCTACTTCATCCATGCTATACATGCAGTGTTGATTACACAACATATAAAAATTATTTTAATACCTTAGGGACATATTCAATTGTCGGCGGGATTGGCGAAAATCCCGCAGTCCGCGCACGATTACCGTTATTACGGTAATCGTGCGCGGAAAGTGTTAAAACGGTAAAATACTCGCTGGATTTCAGCTCGCAGCTCCCTGAGCCGCGAGCTGAAATCCAGCTAGATTTACCGTATTACTTGTAGTTGTTTTTCCGCGCCGGAAAAACAACAATTGAATATGCCCCTTAAACTTGTTCTTTGTTTTATCTTGTTTAACACATGCTGATTTTCAGCACATTTAACTTGGAGTCTACATGAGTAATGACCTAAAAAGAGAATGACATGGTCATTCAGTGGGGCACATTCAGTTAGCTGTGATGTTCCGCTGAACATCTCGGCTGTGAATGTTTTCTGGTACTACGTACCCCGATGGGGCGGGGATGGCTAGAAGAAATACATGATGTTACATCGTTGCGGAGTGCCTTCATGTCTGTTTTGGAGGCACTCCGTGGCTAATTAAAAATATACCTCAGTAAGTTCTCTCACCATTGACTTGAAAATCCTTGGCTATGTTCAGAGTAAAAGTATATTTTTTCCCACTTTGGGGCCATATTCCCAACATTTTCTATCCTTCATCAGGAGTATGTTTTGTTATTTGGATGTTATAGATGTGCAGAAACCTAGCTGCCACATCAATGCTGCATGCACAGAAATGTTTCAATCTAAATACAGAAAAAGTGGTCTTAGTCACAGCAGTAGGAGACTGCTGTAAAAAAAAAAACAGCACTTCAAGTCTCTGAAGTTCACTCTCTGAGACTTGAAGTGCCAAGTCAAATGGATTGCAATATTTTTTTGTGCTCCTTTAAAAATGGTTTACATCTTTTTGTTAATGTCTCATTTTGAGACTATTTAATACAGCATCTAGCGCCGGACAGTCATCATACAGATATGACACATATGAATGCAATAAACATAACAGATACAAGAATACAGTTAAGCATCATAACACAAACATGGATAGTCATGAACTAACAATTTCAGCTACTACAAATAGAGGTGTGAATTCCATGCTTCTCAGTAAATAAACTGCAAACAATTCAGTATAAGGCATGACGTCAGGGATAAGCATGAGACGGTGTAGGAAGGACCCTGCCCGTGATAAATGTACATCCGTGTGTCTATAAACTTGCCAGTGTTAGGATGTTTAGTTGTACTCTTAGTACTACAGAAAAATCCTTATGTGGAAGCAGTATGTGTTTGCACATATTACATAAGCCTTTAGGTGTGTGTATTTTAGTCTAATTGTGAAAGCTAAATTTAGAATTGGGAGCACACTAGTAATATGAGAGTAGAGTGTTGTCTTACCTGCTTATTTATATAAGGATGGAGAGTTCCTTTTCTCCATATAAGGGGTACGGAACACTATTTTATAAGGTGTTTTCCAATGGACATGGAAATTGAAATGTACCATTTTTGTAATATTTCTGAACTACTTAAACTCTTAACTCCATAAGTGTTTGCCATAAGGTGTGTAACCATCACTTACACCTCTGTGTTGAGATTGGGGGGGGGGGGGGGGGGTTGTCACTGGAGAGCACTCCTTTTATCTCCTTGCTTTCACTTGTAAGAAAAACAAGAGAATAGAACAGTCGGCGTATAAAAGACACTGCTGTGCAGCTCCCCACTACAGACGTAAGCAGGAAGTGTGTATGGGGTCATTGGAACCAATAGGTTCCATCCCAATACCAGTTTTACATGCTTTTAATTAATATTAATATACATAATGCCAGTGGGTAGCTACCATCAATTCTTATCTAAGGTTTTCCTAATGTAGATTACATTCAAAAATACCATTCATGATTACATGTTACCTCTTGTTAAATCATAGCTTTACATATCTTGCTAAACTAATAAAGGAGTGTTTTATCCAGGAATGTGACAGAAGAAGGCTGTACGAGGTAACAATCTGGCCTTCCACTGTGTATTTGGCGTTTCAGCCACATTGAGGAACTAGTTTTAAGTGCTACAGGAATACTTGTGATTAAACAGTTACACACTGCACTCATATGGCCAGCTGTCAACAAAAATGTTGGAAGTTGGTCTTAGTCTGCAGGTGAGAACTGACTGACTGGAACTCTGCACCTGTTATAAAACTGAGGACTTTAGTGCTGCAGTCGTTTTTATTCTACTGCTATTTATAGAAGTACGTCACAAAATGTGCCAAACAATATCCCATTTCCCTGTTGGAGTGCATTTGGTTACATTTTCTTTGCAATTAAATGTTTCCTTTACCTTTCCCCCTAAAAGGGTTAATTTGACACTTTCTGATGGAATGTAAAGTAGGAGAGGTCATTTAAAATATTGAAATTTTAACTGCTAATTTAACTAGAGATATTGTTAAGTCATTCTGTCTTGGCACAAAAATGTCTAGTAGTGCATCTGAAATCTGTGTTCCCATTTGAGTGTCATTTACGTTATCGCATAGCCATTTGTGACTGAGCTGCCGTGTATAACAGAATTGCTTGAATCTGTTAAGTATAAATCATAGTACCTGTTTATCAATATACCGAATGCTTGACAGCTTAGTCCAGTGGTTACCAAACCTTGTGCCGTGGCTCCTTGGGGTAACGCAGTGATCTCACAAGGGTGCCGCGGCCAGGACTGGCAAGGCGGGGGAGTATTTGGTAATTAATTTGGCTTAAGGGTGCCTCGAACTGAGAAAGTTTGGGATCCACTGGCTTAGTCTATGCCCAGTTTGATCACACATGCACCTGGGCTTTTGGACAAAATGGTCAGGTACCAAGGGGCACAAGTGTATTCATGACTGCACGCAATCAGATTTCACTCATCACCCAACATTTTCCTTCAGCAACAAGTGCATATTTCAGATCAGATGTTGGTAGGGATTGACCCACCCTCCCTCCTCCTCTCCCACCACACACACTAAGGTTTCCAACCAGTTAGGTGTAAAACTGCTATGGTCATCTAACTGTGTTGTAAACGGTAGCATACAAACAGGCATTCGTTATACGGTTTGCTGCATGTTAATAAATAAGCCATGCATCCACGCATACTTGGAGAGCTTATGAGTTACATACCTTAAGTACTGAGTGTGCAACAAACTATTCTAGATTAGGTACAAATGAATCCTCCTGAGGTATTTGACTCTAAGCCTTGGTGTATGTGTGTTTAATGTTTATCTCGCTGACTCAGGCTCTAGGTATTGTTCTTCCTATTTTATGCAGAATGTTTCTCAGTCCTGTGTGTTGACCTCTTAGTCATAAATAGGTGTGCCTAATGTGTGTGGAACAAGCAACCGTGGGAGGTGTCTGGATAGTTTCACTTGTGCAACCCAGGCTTCATATAATAGAGAATACTGGTTAAAAACTGTAAAAGTTTCCTTGTAGAATTTCTGTGAAGCCAGAAACGCACAAAATCTGAGCCATTGAATTTTGCTTCCATAGTAAGAATTTTTTTTAAGTAATGCAGGCTCATGAGCCAATCGGAAAAAGTTCATCAAGAGGTGCCCATCATAACATCCTGCATATACAGTACATTGAAACTATGTTACTGGTGGTGTTTGATTTTTGAGAATGGCCTGTTTGGTAGCAGCCATTCAATAAAATGGTGGTTGTTTGCCTTTTTTTCTACAGGTGTGGAAAAGTAAGTTTAAACTAGAACACAGGTTATGATTATTACTGAAACCTATCCTTTGCTGTAGGTTCTATGAAATTTCTAATATATATATTTTTTTATAGTAGAGTGGACACCTATTTTCCCCAGGAGCGCAGTTTAAGCAAAATAAGTCTACATCCTTTATGGCCTTGTATGTTTTCTCAGCATTAAATAAAATTACATTTTAAATCTAAAAAAAAAAAAAGTCAGACATACATGCACGTTCCCATATCATGATAGAATATGGAATATCAAAAACTAGTGAGTAATTCATTTTTGTAATCCTCCGTAGTTTCTCTGAGCAGCTTTCAGCTGAATCTTGTTCTGTATACCACCAAGTTTGGGGTCTATAGAAAAATTGCATCCCTTCTTCCTTTAGAACACAGCTTTAGCTTAAATACCTGCTTAAAGCTTTTAAATGTGTATATGATAGTCTTGTAGTTGTGATTTTGATTTATGAGCAAGACAACACAAGCCTGTTAATAGATACTCTAAAGCAAGCCTGGCCAACCCGTGGCTCTCCATGTGTTGAACTACAAGCCCCAGCATGCTTTGCCAATAGACAGCCAGTTCATAGCTGGTAGGGCATGCTGGGACTTGTAGTTTCACAACACCAGAAGAACTACAGGTTGGCCAGGTGTGATCTAAAGTGCGTGTGTTCCCTCACAGGATGGTAGTTGACTTCAATAGTACATCTGGAACTTTTATAATGAATCATTCACGGATTAATACCTACCCAGTTTAGGTAGCTAAGGCCAGGATTCAGAACCACTATCATCTTTCAATCCTCTCCAAGTGTTATATGCCAGTTATAGGTATGCTGGGTCAGGGCTTATGATAGTGCAGTGTTTCTTAACCCCGATCCCCTCTCAACCCCAACAACTCATGTTTTGAGGGTATAGAGTTGAGGAACACTGTGAAAGTGAATTGATAGGATCCATCTTGTCATTAGAAATCCATACCGTCAGCAAAGCATCACTGAGACAAGCAACTGCCAGATGCCTCAGTGATATCAATGGTTCTTAGTCTATTACCTGGTTGTATATAGTTAGCAGGAATATACACACTCGCGGCTTATGATAACTGTGTTCGCTGTTTAAAGGTTGTTCTTTGTTTTTGTTTTTTTATTGCAGTTCGGGGCAGAATTTCGGCGTTTTGGCATGGACAGATCTAAGCCGGGAACCTTTGAAGAGTTCTATGGATTGCTGCAACTTATGCATAAAATCCAAAAGATGGATGTACTGGTGGGATATGCAGACATTCATGGGGACTTGCTGCCCATTAATAATGACGATAATTTCCTCAAAGCGTTGACTACTGCAAACCCTTTACTTCGGATATTTCTACAAAGAAAAGGTAATGAATTATTTCATGTCCTGCCCCTTGATCAACTGTGCTGTACTTACTAGTTTGTTTCATTGATTATGAATCACTGGAATAGAATAAAAACAAAGAAAAACGATGTTTTTAAAATTAACGACTTTTACACCGTTACTTGCCTTTCAACCCTTTAATTGATCCAGATAATAGCTTTGTCTCCTGAATTCTACGTTTTGTCCATATGTGCCAGCACATTAAAAGTTTGTGTTGATGATTTTCTACATTTCTAGTTAGAAAAATATCATATTGTATGCTACTAACGACTTGCAAAATGTATTTAGTTGTCCTGACTGCATGATTCAGGAGTAACCAGTTTAAAACCCCCCACAGTATTCGATGAGCAGGATTTTCATGACCTGGACTCCAGCATTCCGGTAGATTCTCGCACAACCCACGTCTGGAGCTGCTTGTTACCAGCTAATTTTCTAGCTTCCAAGGCAGGGTTATTTTTTAAATTCAGCACTTCAGACACCCATGGATTTGTGGGCATTGTACTCAACAATCGGTGCCCTAGACACATAAGCTGTTATGTTTGGAAAGTGCTTAAATTCAAAATTATCTTCTCAATGGCGGCAGGAGAATTAACTTTTTCTAGGAGTGTGTCCTGGGAGGTTAATCTCTAATGTCAGTGCTCATGGGCACTGGATCTCTGTTGTTCCAATACTTGATTGGGGAGGTCTAATATTTAATGTTTTGTGGACATCTCCTTTAAATGTCATTCAATTTCTATAATAAGTTTTATGACCAGTATGTCCCATTGATTAGAGGCAAGGAATGTGTATTTTTGTATTCATGTACTTAAGTTTTATGATGTGATAAAAATTGTAGCTTTAGAAGCCAAAGCTCAAATTCTAATTCGTGCTTACATATATTATAGGATTTCCAGGAATTATCAGTTTTATTAATGTGCTGGTGAGTTGTATAAAATGATTCGGTCCTCTGTTGTTGTTGTTTTTTTTTTTTTTTTTTTTTTGTATACAGCATACTTGTTTTGACCCTGCTGTAATTTTTCCAAAATGGACAGCTTTTTTGATACTTGTAATTTTAACATCCTTCTTTAAATGTTTTATGCCCTTGAGCCTAGAAAATCATTTGTAACTTTTTTTTTTTTTTTTAAATTTTGTTCTGTTAGTAGAAAAATACCTCCCACACATTTGTTCTGCATGCCAAAGCAGTTTCATTGTACATGGTTGCTGCGTTTTTGAAATGACGTATAAATATAAGTTTTTTTTTTTTTTTTGTTTTTTTTTTTCCCCCCTTCATCTTGTGTATTGGGAATCTACTCTGTTTCTAGATGTTTTGGTACACTGTCACTTTTTTGCAGATTTTTACATATGCTGATCTATGTGCTGCTTTGGTCTGTCTGAGTTTTTTTTGTTTAATGCTGTACCCAGTGTGGTTTTATCCAAATTGTGAAAGTCTGTAGTCTGAGAAGAGCACAAAGGCATCCCCGAGGACGAAAACAAAATTATTGGCAATTTGTTAAAAATGGAAAAATACAATTAAATACAACGCATAGAAAGCTCTTTGTATGGCTCTTTGTATAGCATATTATTAGTGAGGCTGCTGTTACTCTGATATCCTGCAGGGATTGAAGCAAAATAGTCTTTTCTTATAAGCTTCAGTTTGTAGAATCCTCGTGATCTCTAGTAGGCCCAATGTTGGCAAGCCATGTGCTGAGTACCCTGCAATAAGTGGATTGTCCAGTGGTAAGAGAACAGTCGTTAGGTGGTCAGCTTTCAGATGCTGTTCACCACAGGTGCCCTAATGTATTTATCTAGACATGTAGCAAACACATTTCAAACTATTACTTTCCTATGCTTAAAAGGAGGAAGTCCACCTAAGCTCTGAGGAACGAGAGACTAAGGCAGGAGAGCCAAGATAGTACCACCATTTAATAATAAGCTACGGTTCTGAATATAGGATCTTTTGTCTCTTAAGGTAAAAAAAAAACCAAGAGACTACTTAAGTCCACCATTTCAAATTAAGTTCTTATGAAGCTTAGACCTGCAGGGTCATTTTATCAAATTACCTCCTAGTTATTGCTGGTTATATACTCGGGTAATTATTTTTCCCTCACTATTTACATAGTTACAATAGGAAATCATTTGGTCTGTGAAAGAGACTGGGCTTACACCCCATCTCCAGACACAACATTCTCCTGATTGACTGTGGGTTTCAAACGCCCATCACGAGAACTATTGGTGTTGGTTGTTTGAAATCCACATAGTGAAATCACTAAATTGCAGTATTTTTTTATTTTTTATATATTTTTATTCATGAGTTGGTTATATAGTTTTGTTATATTTCACAACTGCTTTGTTATACATTCATGTGAACAAATATTCCTTCTTTGAAATGTTAATTATGTCCATTTATAAACACACAAGTCCTTGACAAGTACTAACATTTGATGAATCTCATGTGACAACCCATTGCAGACATTATTATATACTTTGTCTTTAGTCATTTAACAAAAAATAAGTCAACATGAAGAAGCAATGTGTGGAAAAGTAAGTACACCCTTACTGCTTTCATACCAATGAAGGAGATTTTTTCGGGCAGGTGCTGTTGATCAAGTGCTCTTAATTTTGTAATGAGCAAGTGCTTCCTTCTCTGTATAAATGCAGTAACAGGTCTGGAGCCTTCAGGCTTGTGTTCACACCATGCCAAGGAGAAAGACATCTGCAAGAGAAGCATTTGTTGCTGCCCATCAGCCTGAAGAGGGTTGTAAGGTAATTTTCAAACGACTTGAAGTCCAGTGATTCCCATTGAGATGTAGTGGGAGCATTCGTTCATGCACAGCTCTAAACATCAATGAACTAAAGCAGTGTGTTGTAAGGTTGTGGGCCAGAATGACTCGTATACACAATGCACAACATATAAATGCAAACAGCTAATATTTAAAGTTATTGCCGCTAAAGCTGGTTCTTCAAGCTACTGAGCATGGAGTGTACATACATTTTCAAGCTGGCTTATTTTCTATTGACTAAATGACTGAAAAATCTGCTTTGGGTTATTTGCCATCAGCGTACTGTCAAATGTTAGTACTTGGCAAGCATCTAGTCCTGATATGTATACCCATATTTGAAAAGAAGTGTGTTTTTTTTTTTTTTTTTACACGTCTGTATAGGAGCTACTAATAGCATTCCAAATTCTACAGGGTTGTAAACTCTGCATCGGTAAGATAAAAAGACAAATCTGCAATAAGATACAAAACTATGAGCTCATTTCCTGCTTAGAACTCTAGGTCCAGACTGTGGGAAGAGAATATATTTAGGTCCCAATGTATAGTCACATCCCAGAGGTAGTGATGGCTGTACCAGCAGTTATCAAGTGTTGCTTGGTGATGCTTCTGTATGCACCTGGGAACTCGTTGGAGGCGACTGGGATACCATAACATTGCCTTTTTGATCACCTGGCCACCACCAGCAACAAAGGGCAATAAGGTTTATATGATGATGTATGCAGTTTGCTGTTAATATTGTAGGTGTGCTGATTGTTCCTCTAAACACATTGCTTTGCATATTTGTATTTGATAACATGAGTGGGCTTTTGATACTTTGGCTAAAGGGGTGTCCTTGGACATGTTATGCCACATCAGTATACTCCACTTTTAGTCTGGTTCTTTACTGGATTTCAAGGATATAGGACCATGTTTATCCAAGGCTGCAGACACCTGGTAAATTAAGGTGTTGAGACCTATTAAAGAATAACGTTCCCTGATTGGTTGGCTGTGCTTCTAGTCCAATCATACACTGCCAGTCATGCAGCACAGATTTGTTCTCTGCACATTTCCAGAAAGCTTGGCAAAGCACTTAAAAAAAGCAATGCCTAATGTAAACTGTGCAAAAATCATGCAAACTTAATTTTAAACGTTTATTGAGGTGATAACAAGCAAATGGAACCAGTACATCAGAACATATGAAACATAAATTATAAGCAGCAACCTCACGATTTTACATCTTAATGAAGGAGAAAGAATAAAGGAGTTAGAGAGCAGGGATGGGGAGTAGGGGGCGTACGGGTTCCTAAGTTTGTGTTGTTTTTTTTTGGTGTTTTTTGTTTTTTCCAGTTTTGTGTTCCTTGTGCTGGAGTAATACGAGATATGTAAAAAGTTGGTGTGGGGTAAATAGTTCTTTGCTTATTTGTGTTTGACTATGTTGTTTGAACAGGAATTTTTCAGCAGAGAACTTGGGCAAAATTTCCACCTACTCCCAGGTAGTGTTGAAACTGCCCAGTGCTTTAGAGGTGTTTTGCTGGCTGAGGGTAGTGCTGCTTATGGCTTTTTATTTTTTTTTTTTGTATTTTATGTATACATGTATCATTTGTAATAGCACATTGCATTGATTAAAAAGAAAAGTTACGTTTTTATCAGGTATGCTGGTATTATAATTTGCTATTTAATCAATGGTAATCTTGACTGCTTGAATTGTGGGAATGGTTGGTTGCCCTATGAGATCCCAATATTATATATATAAAAAAAAAATTTAATGTATATTTTTACTAACTGTTCCTCTTTTAGTGCCCATTTTTTTTTTTTCATGCACGGAGGTGTTTTATGCCATTGTGAGCTCTACATGCTATACTCTTTTAGAATAAAGTTTGTAATTGTGTGTGCAGTGTATATATAACTACTTATGCTAGCAGATGCAGTTCTCCCGCAGGAAGAAAGGCAGAGCAATCAAGATAAATTGGAGGTGCTGATTTTTACCTTTTTTTACCTTGAAAACAGCTGCTGGTGGATTTATTTTCAAAGGTTTTACTAACCTGGAAATTCAAGCTTTCTGCCTGATATATTCGCTTATACACAAGAGAGACTAGAGAAATGCTAATGCTTTCATTTCTTTATGAAATGGGGAGGGTAGTAATGGTATATTATGACACATTATGTAAATGGACAAATTGAAAAATTTACAGAAAGTTCCCTTCGAATGCCACAAGGTTGGTTCAATATAAACAGACCTGCTCTTTAATAGTTGCTCATAAAGGCTGGATGCTCAGTCTGTGTCGTCATGGAACTTAGATCACCTCACCTGATCAGTGGTGGTTGGAGGGAAGCCCATTAGTGTGGTGATTTGGAACCACTTTGGTGTGTAGACAAAGACAATCCTTAAATGGCTTATATGCAGTTGGATTTAATGAGCCCTTGGGATTATGGTAAGCAAGCCAAAAACTCAGTATTGTGTTGTTGTAAACACCACATTACTGAGTTTTTGGAGGACGTGGGGCTATTTAATGTACGAGGTCATGGCTTTTATTGTTGGCCTTGTTTACCTACACAAGTGAGTTGCATAATCAACAATTTATCAGGAAAGGGGCATATCAAGTGTCCTAAGATCCTAATACTGACAACTACACTGATGTCTGTGAATGGCTGAAGTCTCTTTTTACATCATTACAATTACAGGTATCCAATTCTATGTTTACCCAGAACCCACCATTTTTTAAATATCTTTATTGCAGTCAAGAAATATTTAAGGCCCCATTATGTTTGGTGCACAGATGTCCCTCCTGTGTCCTCACAGCATAGGACCTGGGGGAGAGTGTAAATTTCAAAGTTGTAGGAAGAGTAGTCAGATGTAGACTGCAGGTGTTCCTAATCTTCTGATCACAGAAACTCTATCCTTCTCTGCTTCATCAAGGTTGGCCAATGGTGGCAGTAGCTGAATTTCACGTGGGTACATACACTCACTTTTCTGTCATGTTTTGGTTAGTAGTATGTGACATCTGCTGTCATACTGAAACTGGCAGCTGTAATGTACATGTTACTGTGAAATTATTTTCTGTAGTAATGTGAATATATTGTGAACCTGTATGACTTTTTTTAGGTGGATTAAAATGGTGTTTGTGTACCCTGCTGTGTTAATCTTTGACTTTCCTCGAAGTTTTGTTAAAATTCTGTGCTGGCCCCAAAGTCTATAATATATTAACCAGCTGTGCTGAGCACAGAGGAGTCAACATTTTTCTTTTCTGTTATTTGTACACTGCCCTCGGGATCTGTGCCAGAACGTACAATGTACTCCTCTAATCATTTGTATGGTAAGCTGTACACAAGTGCAGCAGGAATAAAAGCCACATTATTCCAATGAAACCTTTATCATATACTTTACTATTAAATATAAAACTAGATCAAACAGATTAAGTTAGCTGCCTGCAGACTCCTGATTGACGTGGTTTAAGCAGATGTGTAATCTTGTATGATTGTCACGGTTGGTTGTTCTAGATGGTGAGATTGCAGTAAATTTCTCTTCTTGTCCAACTTCACCAGAACAATGAGTAGAGAGAGGGAGATTTTAAGGCTGAGCCGATTTGTAGGGAGCAGGCAACCAAGCTGCTCTTGAATAAGGGACAGCTGTAATGCCATTTACAAAGTGGGCAAGTCCATTACCTGCCTAGTGGGATTTTAGAGTATGACAGACATGCTGTTCTGGTGCAGATAAATCATGGATTGGTTTGTTTTTAAGGTTTATCATAAATGTTCTGAAGCAAGAAGGAAATCCAGACACAATTACAGTTTGAACAGTATATCATCGTGGATAAGTTATCTCTAACTTCTGCTGCCCTATTTTTGTTATAAATGCTTTAACATCAGATTCTATTCACCCCATGTCATACTACTAGATAGGGGAGGGAGGACTCATTACTACCACTTAATGTTAGCTGCAAGTATTATATTTTGCCTTGGCTACCTGGCTCCTGGGCTTTGATGTAAAAGATAAACTTTTGATACATAATATCACCGATAATTATGCAATTCAACCCATTCTTGTTAAAAAAAAAATATATATATATATATATATATGTGTGTAAGGTGGATTGGTATAAGCAATTGTTCCTGTACTAGATAATGAAGAGCACTAGAACTCCACGTCCAAGATATAAAGTGAAATAGATTTTAATGGTGTGTTTTTGGCAGATACCCAGCAGGTTGTAATGTCTCCTTTCATGGTAAAGGGCATATAAGGACAAACAGAACAGGTTTTGTTGGCTGTGCGCTATCTGATTTTATTTGCATATGTGTGTGTATATAAATTTATTTTTAATTTTATTGACAACTGTAGCAGGCACTTACCATGTTTTATTTTTTCATTGTTTTATAGATTAGTTTTTTGGTTTTTTTTTAAATGAACATTTTTGTTTTGTTCATTTGTATTGTTTATACATTCTTTTTTAAAAATAAAGTTTATAAAATTGTCCATGCGTAACACATTAATGAAAGTTGTAGCCTTCTCCTCAAATACCCCTAGCTAGACCAACTTCAGAATTGGGTCCAGGTGTGGTTATTGTTGGGCATGTACATCCACCTGATGCTGTGGGTTGTAAAGTTGGCTCTTGTATATCCTCAGCTGTGTGTGTGTGTGTTTTCCAGATCTTCAGGTACAGCTTTCAGTTTGATAGTAATGTATTCTAAAATGGTCAATCACAGGGCTATTTTATGACCATGAGGATTCTGTGGTGCTTCTGTATGTGAATGAGCCCTCTAAAGTCCATGTTTTCTACTTCTCTCACCTGTATATTGTGCAGAACTTTAGAAATCTGGGACATGTACAGTGCTTTTCATGTGAGTTAGTGTAGCTGGACTTTGTATCACAGTGGTAAATCATTTGTGGCATTGTACAGCAAGCTCTTGCTCAGTGTATTTAGCAACTTTGCTAGTGTGACTGAAGCTAGTGTATATGAGATCTACTTAAAACCTTACTTGTTAAAAGTATCTAAAGGACAGGATTTAGAAGCACTGAAGTAGTGCAATTGCCGTACAAGGAAGTATACCTTGCTTAATGGTGTGTAATTAGTGCCTGAGGACGGAATTGACATTCATGTGGAGACAGTCATTGCTTTGTGCTGTTGAACTGACGTTTCCCGTTTTGCCATATGAAAATAACTCTGGTAGTTTTCATCTTTAACTTGTTGCTGTTTCACAGCATTGTAGTGATTGTTTTAAAGGGCATTCCTGCCTCATACAGTGTAAGTGCTGAATGATTCTGTTCCTATGAGAGATAATATTGAACTTTTTGAAACTAAACTTTTTCCAGCTACAATCTTCATTTAGCAGATGCTGCAAATAGATATTTTTGCTACTATATTACCTTGAATCTCGCCATGGTGTTGGAAGAAAAAAAGAAAACGTAAAGCTGTTGTCTGGTTATTATCCGTGCTTGGACTTCATGTTATTACTGTGCAACTTTATTGCACAATTGTAACTGGGGAGAACCCATATAGTGTTTTGCTGTGACCTGCTCTGCAGATTGTGTTCTCCAGAAGTGCCCACAAATTGAGTGAGGGGGGAGGGTAATTATAGTGAACCTCGGGACTCTTCACTTTTCACTAAAGTTACATAAGAAACACAAATATTTAACTCATGTCTTGCAAAAGGTGGTAAAAATGTACTCCCTTCCACTGCAAATGGAATAGTTGTCCGTGTCTGTTTATGTGGTGGGGAAATTAGACTGTAAGTTCCTCTGGAGCAGATACTGATGTGATTGATTAAACATTGTAAAATGTTGCCTGATATGATGCCAGTGTATAGATAAAGGATTGTAATAATCATTATCATGAGAATCTAGTGGCATCAGTGGAGCATTTTTGTCTTCGTTTTACCCTGACAATCTACTTTCTTTAACAGTCTTGGAGCTATCATCATCTATATAGTACCACTAATTCTGCAGCGCTGTACAGTGAACTCGCGCACACACCAGTCATTGCCCCATTGGAGCTTACAGTCGGAAGTCCATAACATACACACAGACCACATGAGACTAAGGTCAATTTAATAGCAGCCTATTAACCTGCTAGTGCATGAATTATTGTAGCTTGGGAAATCTCAGAACCAACTGCCATAATAAGGGATGATCTGGATATTGGCCATTGTACAAAATGTGTAGCAAAAAATATTTTATTATTATTGCAGTACCGTGTTAGCCAGAAAAATCTATTTGATGTTAAATACTTGTGTCAAAAAAGACAAAAGTATTATAGGAGCGATACTTTTATTGGTTAACAAAAAAAAGATTATATTTGCTAGCTTTCAGAGCACTGCATCAGGCTAGTTTACAAATGTGTAAACTTGTTGGCAGTTGAAATGTGGAGATTACTAAGCCATTTTTGACCGCAAAGTTGAACCCAGTGTCAGAAAGCTGGGTCTCTGTCGAAGGTCATGGGTCTTCCATCCAGGAATGGTTCAAGACATTAGGCTGTTTAAAGTGGCCAGCAATGAGCCACATCTAAAGTTCTTGAATGGACTGTGGGAACATTGTGAAAAATTGAAGTATAATGCTAACGGCAAACAGGCCTCTGTACCAAAGAGGTATAAGCAGATGAGCAATGAAGAAAGAGGGGTATATTTCTAGGCGGCGGGAAGGTAAGAAAGCAATGAATGAAGGTCCAAGCTGGAGAGAATGTGGCACAGTCCATAGGAAAAGGGGAGGGGACATATTTTTTTTTTTTATGTCTAATTTCTGTTCGTGGATCCTTATCAAACTTGGGAGAAATTGTGCAGTGGGCAAAAACAGTTTCCTTACAATTCGAATATGTTAAAGCAGTAAGTGTCACTCCACACACTGTTTCTAACAGCGCACTGTTCGGAATTTAATCTGAGATATGTGTTTCACAGTGGAAGCCCCCCTCCCCTGAGTTCTAGTGTTGCGTATATCTGATCCAACAAAAGCCTAAAATAAGATGGTCCAGGAGGAATCGTACAGGGCCCTGGCCCAAAAATGGGGAGATTTTATTCATAAAAACACCTCTGCTGTACAGATGGGATATATTGCCCAACTGTTGGGCCACCTAGTAAGTCCAGGCCCCTTACAAATGTACCCCTCTGAGAGAATGACAAATAAAGTGTAGTGGAGAGGTACAATAGCCACCCACTAAAGGTGGTACAGACTAATTCAGCAGGGAATTTAAACATATGGGATAGCTATAAGGCTATACTAAATCTGGAAGAAAAACAGATGATAAAATAGGTTGTGGTTAAAAAATGGGCAGATAAGATTAGCCGAATATCTAATATCTGCTGTCAAATGCGATGTTTTTCTATTGTAACAATTTAATACAGAGTCAAAGTAAATGATATATGGGCATTTTTGAGGAGGCTCCCTGCAGGAACTGCACAGCTGGTCACATCTGTAACAATTCCTATTATTGAGTATTGGGAAGTGGACTGTCAGGTTGGCAGCTAGTGCAGTGATTGTAAGACTTTAAGGAATGTCTGGTTCCTAGCACTGACCAGCACAGTGGATAAGGGCAGTCTCTCACTGCTGCGCAGAAACCATTTCTACACAGAGCTGTGTTTTACTGTCTGCAGTAACCATATAGTTATTACCAGTTCTAAAATATATTCTTTAAATATACTGGTAGACATGGAGACTGTTGAATTGTAGTATTATAATTTGGGAGGTTATTTTTCACAGAGCCCATACACTATCTAAAATAATTTTTTGCAACACCTCTTTACTTGGTTTTTAAGAAATATATTCTTGTTCCACTGTATAGTTTTGTTAGTGTGACAATACAGTAGGCATCATTAATTTTGATTTTTAATCTTGGGTCTCCTTTTATATTAATTTTGGAAACTAGTCATTAATTTCAGAGATTTCCAGTCGGCAGACTTTTGGCAAATTTGTGTTTATGAGCATGGGTATGACATTATGTATAGCAACTTGTTTACATATTAGAGGACCTCCAGAATTGCTAATGCTGGAGTTGATCTTTGTCACAATTTTCTAGCTATTGATTTTTGTCGTGGCTATTGGCCCAGTCCACAAATTGGTTCAGTCCACTGTAGGCAATAGTAGTACTTTTGCAGAATATAGACATTTGGGTCTATTTAATAATCTGGCATAAAAAGCAGTGGTTTTAGGTATCTGTTATCAGTTTGGGGTAGTCTGTGTTGAAAGCTAACTTCTGATTAGTTGCTGTTGGTTGCATTATGTGCTCTGTTTGCACGGTGAATGAATAGGCCCATTAAAAGTAACATTATTCTGTCATAGTACTTATTTTAGATATCCCACATATTCATGGAGCATTTTTGCTGTTTAAACAACGGTACTCCTTTTTGTTTGTGTTTTTCTTCCCCAGTTATACTTTATAGAATAGTAAATCCAAATAAATGTAAGAATATATGCAAAAGTAGACTGATGTGTTATCTGTATGGCTGATATTTAACATGTAAATGAGGTGTGAGCAGGTCACTAGGCATCCGTTAATATAGGAGAAACAGGTGAGATCTGTTCCCATCTTGTTTCTCTCATGTGGGGTAAAGGTGAGTGGTGATTAAACCTAGACTCACCAGCTATTTATATAACTAAACCTTGTGTAACCGAGAGATGCTTTTCTACAAATGGCATTTGATCTTTGTAAAGGTGTGTCTGATAAATACCTGCTAGGTGTGTACGTAACAACTCGTCATGCCGAACTGTATTTGTCCTCAACTTCCACCAATCAAATGTTACATAATATCCTGCATTACGGTACATGTGTTCAAGCCACAATCTGCAATTTTTCCTACCTACATATAACTGAGGTATTTTTGGGCAATGTTTGGCATTAAGAGAATGCTGTTCCTGTTTCAGACCCTGTTGATATGGCAGCATGACTAGACTTAAGTAACGTCACATTTATATGTAGTTCAAGTTCTTCATTACTGTTTACCTGTGTAAAACAAAGGAACACAAAGTATGTATCCTAAATTTTACCCAAACAGGTGACTAAAGAATGTGTACAACCTGGTGTGGACAGAATGTAGATTTCAAGAGACAGTACTTCAAAGAACAGTCAGTATCTGTTAAAGAGCTGAGGAAATGTGCATCCATTCACCTCAATAGCAGTCCTATTTATTTAGGCGCAGTGGCTCCCTGGCTCCTAGGATTTATCCAGCCCTATTGTCTGACTGCTTTACTCTCACTTGTCTTTATGCCAGGTTATGTGTAATGTTTGTTCATTAAGCATTGTGTACAGAGAAGTGCTTTACATATATTCCATTCTGCGGATATCAGCCTGTGTAAAGGCCAGCTCCACTCTTATTGTAAGAGTTATTTTTTCATTATTTATAAATCTTATGGGCACTCTCCCCACACACACCTCTCCATCTTATCTGAATTCCAGTGGTCCCTATCCCTGGTAAGCTCTCCTGTACACTGCTGTGTTTTGTACACTGATCTTGTCTTTGAGGTTCTTCAGGCCAGGGGCACCAGCGTAGCACTGTTGACACTTCATGAGCATAACTGACATAATGACAAAAGTAGGAGTTGGGGCCTACATAGGGCTCTAGGGACCTACTGGAGCATCTGGCGCACCATTGTGGGGACCTTCTAGAATCCTGGACATAACCTCGACAACGGTGGGGATGGGGATAGTCCATTATAATAGCGGATTAGGCTTTAATATAAAGGAATGTTATCTCAAGGCTGTTGCACATGATGATGGACATAGGGCAAATCTAAATCTGCATGTATAAATGTGCACAGAACGATACAAGGCACACTGTAGGTGTTCTCCATGCTGCTTTTCTTAAAGTATTAATGGTCTTTCACTTGTCTCATGTTTTAACAAAAAAAATTAAGGTAGTTGCATTGTCCCAAATTAGCTGATAGTGTTTATAGTATAGATAGTCTGAGCCAGGATAATTGAGTGACTGGAACAAGAGATCATCAGGTGACATTGACTGCTCTTCAAAGATGTTATAGAACAAGGGTGCACAACCTTTATTTGGTACGAGGGGCCACATTTGAGATTGTAATCATTCGAAAGGGCCGCAATAAAGTTTGCTTAAAACTGTAAAATAAGTAGAATCTATTACAGGAAAAGAGAAATACTTTTTACAGTAATGTCATACCTCTTAACCAGAGCCGGATTTAGACCTCATGGGGCCCTAGGCAGGATACTGGTTTTGGGCCCCCTCCCTGAAACAATCTATAGCACTATATTTTTTGTAGCCTACCATATACCCCTATAGGTAAGTAGAGGTGTAAGTATGTGCGGCCGCGTTGTGGCGGCACGCCGCCAAAGGTGGTGGGGTCGTGGCTTGCATCTTTGGGGGCGTACCTAACATGTGAAAATAGCAAGGCTACAGAAAAAGGCACCCGATAATTACCGACCAGTCCCGGTTTTTAAGTAGTTGGGTCAAAACAACCTAATAAGTATTTAAGACAGAAATACTTATTAAGTTGTTTGCAAAAATAATACGCAAAAATAATACACAAAAATCCAAGGATGTGCCCTTGTCACTTTTGTCCATCAATCATCAAACTATGCCCATTTATTGCCACTTTTGCCCCTTCATTGTATTACCCCTGTGCCCCTTCACTGTATCACCTGTGCCCCTTCACTGTATCACCTGTGCCCCTTCACTGTATCACCTGTGCCCCTTCACTGTATCACCTGTGCCCCTTCACTGTATCACCTGTGCCCCTTCACTGTATCACCTGTGCCCCTTCACTGTATCACCTGTGCCCCTTCACTGTATCACCTGTGCCCCTTCACTGTATCACCTGTGCCCCTTCACTGTATCACCTGTGCCCCTTCACTGTATCACCTGTGCCCCTTCACTGTATCACCTGTGCCCCTTCACTGTATCACCTGTGCCCCTTCATTGTATTACCCCTGTGCCCCTTCATTGTATTACCCCTGTGCCCCTTCATTGTATTACCCCTGTGCCCCTTCATTGTATTACCCCTGTGCCCCTTCATTGTATTACCCCTGTGCCCCTTCATTGTATTACCTCTGTGCCCCTTCATTGTATTACCTCTGTGCCCCTTCATTGTATTAAACCCTGTGCCCCTTCATTGTATTACCGTTGTGCCCCTTCATTGTATTACCGTTGTGCCCCTTCATTGTATTACCCCTGTGCCCCTTCATTGTATTACCCCTGTGCCCTTTCCTTATGTCACCTCTGTCTATTTGCCTCCGTTTTACTTACCTGTCTTTTTCTCTTTTGAATGCCTCTTTTCTGTCTTCTTGTCTTCTTTCTTCTCTCACGCTCCTCGGTGTTAGTCCTCCTCACAGTGGCCGGAAACAGACTAAAAAATAAAAAACAACCAGTCACGTGATCGCACGACAGGTCCCGGCAGTCTCTCCCTCTCATTCAGTGGGAGCAGAGAGGAGGAGAGACTGCCAGGAGCTGCGCATGCGATCACATGACTGGTTTGTCTTTTATTCTGTTTTCGGCCGCAGCTTATTTTAGTATGTCAGCGGACAGAGAGGGATGGCAGGCGGAGGGGAGCGCCCCTCCGCCTTGCCTACCCCGCTCACTGCCAGTCCTGACTGGGCCCTCTGGGTACCGCTAGGCCCTAGGCAGTTGCCTAGGTTGCCTAGCGGTAAATCCGGCCCTGCTCTTAATATTAAGCTGTTGTGATGGTATAGAAGTGTGTGCACTGATGACAAGCAGTGGTGCACCACCAGAGGGGGTGCCATTCCATGTAGGGGATGTGGCATTGTTGCACAGGGAGTGAGTCAATTGACCTCCCTTATCTCTGTAGTAACACCCCATATTGTTGTGAAAGCACATTCTTTCCCTTCACCTGTAACACATGCACATTACTTAACTGCAATAGAACATAGAACTTAGACTAAGCTGTGCTGTAGTACCTGAATAGTCCGGCAGAGAATAAGAGTGTGGCTCATTCATTCTTATTTGCTGCCAGATAGTTCTCACTGACTAATTACTGGGTCTCTCTGCAGCCGTAGGTGTGGTCACCTACAGGCATAGTAAGACAGTGCGGGCAGAACAGATAAAGGGAGACCTGATATGCTAGTATAGAAATGCTCTAGTAGTAGACTGTCCCAGGTCTTTCTTTATCTTGCAGGCTGCAAAAACAATGGCCTTGCAGCCCACTGGCTGTAGGTAGTGCATCAATTCCGCAGAGACAATGTGACCTACACACAGTCATCCTAATCAATACAGCAGAGAAATATCTTGACATTTTATTTTTGTAACATTGATTACAGAACACCATGATACTTAAATAGATTCACATACACTGTTGGATTTCCGCAGCAATTTTTTTTTTTATTAGTTAATGTGTTTTAAATTCAACATATATGGGCTCTTTTTTTTTTCACCTTCATATACATAATTATAACAGTCTTCAAGTTCATATATAATTCAAACGTAAAAAACAAAACAAAACAAAAACACAGGATGTAGAATAAAACATGGTTATATTGCTGATTCTGATAGCATAACTCACTGAAGACACAAAAAAATGCTGTACCATTGGGGGACAGAGGGTGGTTTTGTTCCAGAATTATATGGGGATCCTTCTATACTTGTTAAATTATTTTTAGAAAGTATAGGTAATTGCATACATTTTTTTTTTCGTGGTGAGACTTGAATCAATATAAATGTAAAATCCTTGTTTTAATTCTGTTTTTAGTGTATTTGGAGAACAGGTAAAAAGCTTATGTTTGTTATTCTATATGCTTATAAAAGAATTCTAATCTTAAGATTTTTCTTTTTTTTTTCTCTCTTTACATTTCACAGAGGAGGCAGACTACAGTGCCTTTGGCACAGGTACTTTAACCAAAAAGAAGAATGTACTTGCGACAGTGTTGCGCCCGGACATCACTTCCAATAAAAAGAAGCCACATTTGGTTATTGGTATGCCTAGTGATTTCAGACCAGTTTCATCCATCATTGATGTTGACATTCTTCCTGAAACCCACCGACGAGTTCGTCTCTATAAACATGGAATGGAAAAACCTCTTGGCTTCTATATCCGTGATGGCTCCAGTGTCCGTGTAACACCACATGGCTTGGAGAAGGTGCCTGGCATTTTCATATCCAGGCTTGTTCCTGGTGGACTGGCTCAGAGCACTGGTTTGTTAGCTGTCAATGATGAGGTTCTTGAAGTAAATGGTATAGAAGTTTCTGGTAAGAGCCTTGACCAGGTTACAGATATGATGATCGCTAACAGCCATAACCTCATCATAACTGTCAGGCCAGCGAACCAGCGGAATAATATTGTACGAAACAGAAACTCTGGCAGCTCAGGGCAGTCAACTGACAGTAGCACAAGCATGCATGGCAATATCCCAGCACAGCACATAATCCAGAACTACCACCCTGAGGAAGTGGAGAGCGATGAGGAGGACATTATCATAGAGGAGGCAGGCGAACCACAGCAAATTCCCAGAGCTGTGCCATCTTCTGAGAGTCTGGAGTCCCTAACACAGATGGAATCCTATCACGATTCAACGCAGAATGGTTTTATACCATTAAACACTTACAGAATGCACATATCTACCAGCAGTGGCAGTCTGGACCACATTGGAAATAGCCATGAAACAAAGATCTTGGAAGAAGATGGTACAATAATTACACTGTGAATGGCAGTTTTGGTGCATTTACTGTCTGACATATTGCACAATTTTAGTTTTTAGCATTTGATCTCTGTGAAATTGTATGTGCAAAATCATTTTTTTAAGAAAAAATATTGTGTAGTTTATTTTATCTACTGTACTCTTTATTTCCCTCAGAGCTTACTATTGTATTTTTGTGAAATGAAGGAAACAAAAAAGAATCAAGTGTTTTTAAGTTTTACATTCCATAGGCGAACAAAGAGCCCCATTTGTATTTGGTTCTTAGCATGTTGTTGAATCAGATGTGTGTTCAGAATATACCCCTCTGTATTTTAATATTTCTTCAAAAAGTTTAATATTAAATTCTATCTCCATATTTGACTGGAGCAGGCTTCGCTGCCTTGCTGTGGTTGAACGGCAAGCCACCGTCGGAGGCAAATCCGTTGCAGATTGCACAATAATTGTAGCATTATTCCTGCTGTGTAAGCACATGCTTTTTTGTGTGTATTATGTCCAATCTCTTATGATTTTAAGAAGCATATGAAGTGTTGAGAATGGCGCTCGTAACTGATGGTATAGATGGCAAACCTCGGCACCCACTTGGTGTCACTGGTTACTTATCCCTCATTGTGCATTTTAATGTATATAGATACCTGAATTTGTTTTGCACATATGGGCAACTGGTTTGACTGTTTTTGTATAGGAGTTTATGTAGCTACTCTGTACTGCATTGTTTCAATATCGGCTCCAAGTAATATTTAGGACACTGTGATACCTGTCACTAAATGCATAAATCATAGGTATGCAATGTTTGTTGCATTTAATTAATATATATTATACATTTATTTCTAAACCTGTTTTGTTTTGTTTTTTGGGGGGGGGGGGGGTTTCCTTCCACTTGCAGAGAATTAAGTTTTGTGTGGTGGATTTTTTTACATTCCCCTTCAAGAAACTCTCTAAATCTTGGCCATATCCACGGCACTTGTAAATAGTCTAATGAACACTATACTATAAAAATGTACATAATATATAAATGTGATGCTGCTAAAACTGTTTTATTAACAAAGGCATTATGCAAGTCATGACTCTATCACACGCTGTATACTATGGGCACCGCTGTTACCAACATATTACGTAAGTGGTCACTGACCTAGAAAAAGCCTGTGTTCCAAAGATTTCCTGCGGGAAAGGTGAAAGTTTAATACGTTCTTACAACCTGACCATAACTCACACTTAATAGCGTTCATTGTCTAGTCTTTTGCCTGAAACTGACTTTTTATGGATTATACATATTTTTCTTAAATTGATGTTCTTGCTGAATGAACAGTATATAGTATAACGCCACTTATATTCTTGCAGTGCTAACTGGTTCTGTATAAACACATTCCCCTTTTTTTTTTTTTATATAAATATACAAAAATGTCTTTCACATACTACCTCTTTAAAAACAAAAAAAAATCTTAAACACTGGACCTAATTATATTTTAAAAATGCTTGTCAGCCTTGTTGCCTGGCTTTGTATAGTGTTGTGAAGTGAGGCATTTCTGTGGCCATGCAGTAGTTTCTATCCCCTCTGAGGAGGAGGTAAGATTAAGAAATTCCTCATGCTAAACTTAACTCTTTACTTTCAGTGACCTGTCCCAGCGGGCTGATATAGTTCAACGTCTATTTATGTTTTAGAGCAGGTACAAGTAACTGCTTCCGAAAGCAAGTATCCATCATGTGAAAGCAATAATATTTGCATGACTTATTTTTTATCAGTGTGGAATTCATGAGACTGGGTCACTAGTAATTGCGTGCCGACTTAATAAACGGTGGCATGTGTTTTAGTGTTGTTTTTTTTATAATGCGTAGAACATTTGCAATGGGAGACTTTTTTTTTTCTCCCCCCTTCCCTAATACATTACTGTGTATAGAAATGTATTTCTTCTAGCAAACATTCTGCATTTATATACAAGTAGATATAAGAACTTAATAGATTTATGATAAAGATGAGGAAGAAAAAGGAATCAAACAAAGCAGTGTGTAATTTGTGGTGCATTCTTGGCTTTTAACCACAATTGAATATATAAAGCCCCTATTTCAAAAGTTTCATTTACACATGCAGGATATATGCTCTCGTGTTGTCCCACAGGTGTGAGGTGGATATTTGTTGTACACACACTACTTCATTAACATATCCATATGATACGTGCACTGGTGAAATGACATGTACAAATACCATAAACATGTATGCTCATACTATTCCATACTTACCAACCTTTGAAAGTTGGGTTCCGGGAGGCTGTCGGGGGAGGTGGGTGTGCTTGGGCCGGGGCTCCAAAATTCACATCATTTTGGCCCCGGCACCATGACGTAATGACGCAAATGGGGCCAAACACCGCGATTCCTGGTGAACCACAGCATTTTGGACCTAATTCTGCCCACTTCACTAGGAAGTGGGCAGATTTGGGAGATTTCCACACTCTCCAGGGAGTCCGTGAGACTCTCGCGAAATGCGGGAGTCTCCCGGACATTCCGGTAGAGTTGACAAGTATGTACTATTCAGTTCCCAAGTGTATTACCAAGACAACCTTTTGACATTCCAGCTCTTAAATTGGTAACACTGCTTAGCCACAGTTGAATCCATCCCGATAACTCGCCTGTTAGGTTTTCCTTTTAGCTAATCAGTACTGCAGAACATTAAAAATTTTCTCATCAGCTTATTTACTTAACAATATAATTTGTGAATACAGTTGTGATGTGCAAAATCAGCAGCTGTAATGTAAACTTGTATTTGGTTTATTATCTTTAAACATGGATATATATTTTTGATTTGCTTGTATAACAAACTAACGTGAATGAATTATTTAAGGGACACAAGTCAAGATTGTATGCAACTATTTATTATAAGAATTTAGGATGGGTACAGTTATTTTTCTATACAGTAAAAATTGATGTTGGTCTGTCATCTGATTTTTGGAAATAAAAAATTAAAATGACTGTGGTTATGTGCCAATGACCCCTATCTTTAGCTGCACTTAAGCTGAACGTACTGTGTAACGCACTATATGGATGTATAGAAAGTACATATTGACCTCATGAAGAAGGTCAGACCTGACTACTGTGCCAGGCTTTTGTAGAGACACAATTGACATTTACACACTGGTTCCAAATTAACTAAACAGTGACAATCATTAACTGTACATTTTATTTGACATGATTATAGGATATTTCTTAAACAAAACTGGGTAAGAGATGTGATTTAACCAGACATGCACAGACAACATATGGAATAAGTATAAAACAAAACAAAAAAATCCAAAACTTGTTTTCAGTCTGTTCAAGGTGATGCAGGGTTTGTATTGTAAGTCTTGTTAGCCACCTCACCAATTATTTATAAACATTGCTAATCAGACGCTTCCTGTCTTGCACGGATATAGAAGGATCTAGTTTTTTTGTTTTAGAAAAATTATTTTTTTTTTAACTTATTAATGGTTCACTGGCTGCCAGATATGAGCGCATTGCTTCATCAGATAATGTAAAGTATGTCTTGGAGATGGCGTACAGATGCATACAGTGTCATTTTATTCTATATTTTAGATATAGGAACTGCTTATTTTACACCTTACATGTGAAAAATGCTCTTTCTATGGCTATAGAAAATGTGATTTTTTTTTTTTCTTTAAAGAATGTTTTAAATATCAGTATTTTTAATACTATAATGTAATATATGCATTTGTATCACTAAATGAAGTTTTAATTTTTAAACAACCAAATCATAGCTTCTGCGGTTATGTTTGTCTTATATTTTTACAAAAGGATAAATAAACTGATACATTCTGAAGTACCTGGCTTTCTTTCTGGAGAATTGGATGTGGGAGCTGTTAATAATTATGGGGTCTGTGGTATAATCATTAGGGGCAAAGTAGTGGACACTGCCAAATATGGAAGATTTGAAACGACGGCCCTTTTGTGGATCATCCTGGCCTTACATGTCAGGGAAAAATGTAACACACACTGGTACATTTTGAGGCTCTTTCACCTCTTTATTTCATGTTACCTCAACCCTTGACTTCAGCTTGGACTTTTTTTTTTATGATCAATTTGCTTACAAAACATTTTTTTGTGTGTGTGTGTGTGTGTGTGTGTATATATATATATATATATATATATATATATATATATATATATATATATATATATATATATATACACCAAATTTTTCTAATTTTGTGCAGCTTGTCTCATGCTTTGCTGCCTCTTATCTAATCTTTAGCACCTTTTTATATCACCATTTATTTATATAGCACAATCAATTTTGCAGTTTGTCGTACAGAGAAAGTTTGTCACACACATCAGTCCCTGCCCCATTATAGCTTACGGTCTAAAAATTCCATGGCAGACACCCATGCAGATTAGGGTTAATATTGACCGCAGCCAGTAAGTATGTTTTGTTTGAAGTGTGGGGGTAAACATGGGGGTCTGAAGAGACCCCCCCAAGTGCTGTGAGGCAGAAATACTAACCCCAAAATCACTGAGTTGCCATATACCAATACAGTGCATGACATTCCTTTCAGGTTATTTGCTGCTGTGGTCAGAGGCTAGGTATGTGAGTGTGGGAATAGTTCTGCTTTCAGTGTTCATTTGTCATAAAAGCACTACCTCAACAATGCATGTGTGTGGAGTCATATCCACCATCTTACCCAGCTTATTCCAAGTATGAGGAAGCCACGACCTTGAATGTAGCAGATTATAAATCACATGCTGTAAATTTTGTCCTGTCATGTTAATGAGTGCACTGGCAGCTCCTGGCTTTGAGGAGAGACTGTAGCTGAGCATTAACCTCCACAGGCCAGACATAATCTGATCCAGTGCTGTGTAATGCAGCCTTACACCCTGCCTTTCCCTTAGCTGCTGTATTTCATTGAGGGGTGGTGGGGCTGGGCATTGCATCTTATAGAAGTTCTCACTAGCACAGTCCTGCTCTTAACCCTATGTTCTGACTACAAGATGACTTGTAGGATGAGGGTTAAACTACTAAACTGATGTATTTTTTTCAATTACATTTCCACTATACCTTATAATGGAACATTATCAATTTTACCCTGTGAAAAACAATGACTGCACACACAAAAGCCTGTTATTGTGCATTATAAGTTTTAAGTTGCCAGTCCCTCATATCTGTACATTAAAAAAACACAACAATCTCCCTATCCTGCAATCCCCTCACTGAAGCCCCTGGAGGTGTTTCATCAAGCAGTAGTTCACTGCACAGACCCTGTCAAAACCCGTGGGCCAATACGAATCAATCAGGGGTACTGTTTCCTTCTGGTCTTCCCAAGGCCTTTTTAAAGTGGTGAGTGCAAATAAGGTTTGTTGGAGCTATATCTCAAAACAGATTTCCTAAGAAATACTGTTTCAACATTGCAGATCCCAGGGCTCTGCTAACAGGAAGTGCAGTAGTAATTGTAGTAGTATCTGGGAATTCTGCTTTAATTTAAATTATTTCTTATCTACTTGTATTCTTAGTCTCTAGTCTACTTTTCTGCCTGTTATATCAGTGTTATTCTGTACAAAGAGGTAAAACATTCCATATAATATCAAAAGAAAGACAGCTCTGTGAAGGGGGGAGGGGGGGGGGAATCGTGCTGTGTGTACGCATGCCGAGTGCACATACATAGTACAACCATGCGCAGTATCTACGGTGCATGCCCACACTGCACGCGCAGTTATATAGCAGAACCCCACTGTATGTGCCGACTCAGTGTTGAGAACAGCCAGGGGTGATGACGACATCACTCATGGACACACACACACACAACATCTGTGTGTGTGGTGAATCACCACACACACGTTGCTGCTGGGGAGGCTGGGAGTTTGCGGGTCTAGACTATAAAAACCAGACCCAGGACATCCCCTTGCGCGCTCTCTGCCTAGTCCTGGACAACGAGCACTGTCCTACACTACACTAGGGACACACTACAGAAAATATATATATTATACCACACCAATATAACATAAATAAATATAGTGACCTTTTATTAAAGCACTTTCTACAATATGCTGCCCTAATACACTAATGAAGAAACCACACTTCTACAATAACAACAATTTTGTATATTCCGGGCGCAAGTAGAATAAATGTCTCCCTTGAGAAAAAAGTAAATATACTTCAAATTGGACTTCTCATAGTGTTCATAAAGAAAAGATACGTCTTTTTAAATCTTCAATGTTCTTTTAAGTTGATGATAAATTCTGTAAAAAAAATCTTCAATGTTTTTGTCTCATATATAATAAGGGAGACAAAAAAAAACCAAACAAATACCAAATATAATGGTATACCTGAAAGTAGAAACCCTTCAGGGAGTGGGTGTGGAAAAGTACATAAATACTTAAAATTTTCACCACGTGAAAGATTTAGATATGGAATATTGTCGGGGTATATACCCCTTACAGACTGCTTACTTTTGTTCTTGCAAGTCAAACAGTTCACTGGTTCTTTATCTCTTGATTATTAGATGCATACTCGATTTCACATGTAAAACAAAACCATGTGCAGCACAGTGCATTATCGCTAAAATATCATTATTTCATAAAATCAATTAAATAATCAACAAAAATGTTGCACAATAATTGCTGAGTCCTTCAACATAAGTAGCAAGCATGGTCATCAGCTGGCTCAAATCGGGTAGGTGTCAAACTCCTTGGAATTGCTCTTTTAGACCAACGTGCTTCGAACATATACTGGTTCTTTTTCAAGGTTAAATTCATCAATGAAAACCCGCCGTTTATATATACCTAGCACCCAATGACAGAGCATGTCCAATATTCATAGTAAATTTGTACAAACCATACATCAAGAGATTATTAATATTTAGCCTATATTATATTCCTTTCTCTAAAATATACTTCATGCATTTATCATTTACAAACATCGGAGCCAATGGAAGTGACGTCACACCAAAGCAAAAAGACATCTTGCCTAAAAGATGCTATCACTTATATATAATCCACTCTTTGTTCTGCCGATGTTCGTACATATTTTCATTTTACACTAATGTCCATACGTACTTATGTGATTGAAATACGTCTTATGTTTAACATCCTTGTAATAAACTATTCATATGGCATTCCATCGCTTCCGCTCCTTTGCCATAGAGGCAAAGTGGAAGCCCTTATGCGTGGGTGTTGTCACACCAACCAATATCAAGTTGCCATAGAAACACCCTCACTTCCGCTGTACACGGTATTTGGTAAGTGATGTGAAACAATTAAAATAGTATGCGACTCCCTACTACAGGGAATATTATGACAACAAAACAAAATGTTAGGTTGCCATAAAAACGTCAATTACCTCCACTATCCACGATATTTAATGAGTGGTAATATATCCATATATAAAGAACACTGCATTTCAGCTATATGTGGCCCGTCATAATAAAGATTTATCATGCATCTACATTTCTAAATTATTCTTATGAATCCATACTGTGGTGTCATATCACTTGTGATAGATCAGAGAAATCCAATAGCCTCAGTTGCTGACCCTGTAGCACGCACATTATCTTATTCCCCCAACACCCTTGGGAAATGGATCTAATGGTCGTGCACAATTTTTAGATGTTTTTCGCAGAGACAGCGGTTGGAAAACTGTACATACTGCTCCTACACCACAAACAGGTCATGGTAAAGGCACAGGATTGCATGTTCCCCATCAAAATTATAGTGTGGAGAAGACCCAATTTCTGTTGAAAATATGATCCCACTGTAGAACCTTTTACCTCTTGCGATATTTTTGAGGGACATTGTGACAAATTTAGTGTCGCCCCAGAACATCGTATGGACTTGTTTAAATTGTGGTTACCCACTCCCCTCAATCAGAGGTATGCAGCAACTGGAAAAACCGATCCCAAAAATGGTCAATTTCATGATGAGGAAGAGAGACTTTCTGTCCTCATGAAATTGGCAACTGGTCATTGGGAAGTTACCCCAGTGATCCTATCTAACTTTAAACTAACCATTCACGATGAGCCATTGTCTCTATGTGGTAGGTTTGTAGCAATGTATAAAAAAGTTACTAAAGATGATGGTACAGCAGTTCCACACGGCATGATATGCATGTTTGTGGAAAAGTTTTCATACGTTGACACAGCAATTCGCTTAAGTGCGGCTAAAGAACCAGACGCAGAAATGGTTATAGAAGAGTACAGACAAGATTTGATGACAAATAGGAAGTCACTGATGATCAGGGAATATGTTGTGGTAAATGGCAGATCACAAGATAACCGTTGCACAACATATGGCAATGTGCGCAGACAGACACACATTACCCCTACAGCTCCTCCACAGGAGAAATGGCTGAATGTTATGCAAGCCTAAACTTTGGCCATATAAGACTTAACTGTCCACAAGGTTTTCGCAAAGAGTATATAAGCGACTCTGAACACTTGGGCAATAACAATGGCTTTAAAAAAAAAAAAAGGCTCACGTTAGAGAGATGAGCAAACAGATGTCCAGTCAAAACTGCAGCACCTGAATCGGATGCAAAAATGTGTGTCGCTTGGAAGTACACATACTTGCCAAACAGGACAGTCTCCTGTACAGTAGTCACATATTTCAGTGACTCCACAGACACAGAACTCTTTAGAACAGGTAAACAATTGTGACGTACAGAAAGCACAAGTAGCCATTTGCACAGCAGTTGTCCCTACTGGGAATCTTGTGCAACTAGATTGCAGGTTAGCGACCCCTAAGGATCTGGCACCAATATGTAATATCATATTGGATTCCTCGGGGAGATCCCACATAATGGCAAGAATAAAAAACCAGACAGCCCTCCGTGTGTAGTGACTGGATTTGATCACCCACAAAGGGGGGTTAAGAGCCCAAAGAATTGAGGAAGTCACTGTGGAAATCAACAATTACACCTTAAAAATTCCTATGTGGTATTATTCAGGTTCTGATAACATTATCGGAACTGATGTAATGACACAGTTTGCTAGATCTAAGATCCAGCCATTCTGTTTGGTATGGAAGGGCCCACGAAACTCAGGTCTATGTGATAAAGAAACATCACTTAGGACCACCCATAAATGAAATTGGTGGAACAGTCAACATGGTTGTACACAAATGGCCAGAGGTCTCGCATAGCACAGACCTTGAACCTATTGTATGCAAATTCCCAGAGCTATGGGCTTAAGGGAAGAATTATTGTGGAAAGATGATTGATGTTCAGGTGGACATAAAAGGACCAGATTCACCACCTCAACGCCGCCAATATCGTTCCCCCCCTGAAGCTATGGAACCAGTGATAGAAGCTGTGACTGATTTACAAGCAAGGGGGAGTGGTCATAAAGGGAAATTCCAAGTGCAATAATCCCTTGTGGCCTGTCAAGAAGAAGGAGACTAACACCTGGAGAATCACAATTGATCTAAGGGTTTTGAATAAATATACCCCCATGTCAGCACAGGTGGTAGCAGAGACACCAGACATATTGGCAAGAATAAACGGCAACAGTAAGGTATTCTCTATCATTGATGTAGCCAATGGTTTCTTTTCGATACCATTGACAGAAAGTTCCCGTTACAAATTTGCGTTCACCGTGCAAGATACGCAATACATGTTTTGAGTATTACCCCAAAGATTTCACATTAGCCCCACATATTTCCATCAGGCATTAGCAGAAATACTGAGTGTATTTTCACACCCAGAATGCTTGCTGCCATATGTGCATGATCTACTACTCAATACAGAGACTATGGAGGAACATTTGACACTCCTACAGGAATTGTTAGGCCTCCTTGTACATGCAGGGCTCAAACTGAGTCCTCACAAAGCAAACCTGGCTAGGTCAGAGGTCATATTTCTGGGAGTCAAGATCGCTCATGGGACAAAAGGTATAATGGCCGCCTGAGTTGAGGCAATGGTCAAATTACCAAGACCAAATAATCTACAAGATTTGTGAAAATTCCTCGTGGTTACAAACTTCATGAGGAAGTTCATAGAGGATTTTGCTACAAAAGCGAAACCTCTATATGAATTTCTCAGAGGTGAGGAACCTTCATTGAAAGGATGGGCAGAGGCACAGGAAGAGGCAATTTCTACTCTGAAAAGAGATCTCTCTCCTGCCCCAGTTTTGACCACTCTACACCCAGAGGGTGAGCTAGCAATTCAGACTCACACCGGCCCAGAGTCCATATCAACAGTCTTACTACAAGAAGTAGGATCTGTGACTAGACAACTAGGGTATTTCTCAAGACTTCTTTCTCCTGTGGAAAGCGGTTTTGATGAATGTGCAAAACAACTGGCTGCAATACATTATGCTGTCAAAGTGACAAAACATATTGTGGGTTTTAGACCCCTTACTATACAGACCCCACACTCTCCATTAACCCTTCTACTCCAGGACATGCTGCCTGGTGTCTCTCAACAGGTTTGGAAGATGGATAATGGATTTGAGTGAGCGCATTCTCAAAGTAAGTCACAAGGCCAAATATGTATTGTCTCAACTGCTAAACACAACAGGGACAGAATACGACTGTGGACAAATGCTATATGATGAAACAATGACTTTGTTCAGACAAACAACACATCCGGATGACCGAATCATCTTTGTTGATGGGTGTCGGTCTTACACGGATGGGAAATATGTGACCGGTTATGCAGTCTTGGGTAAGACTACAGGGCTTCAGAGTCTTGTTAAATTACCTGCTCACCTGTCGGCACAAAGGGCAGAATTGGAGGCAGTAAAGGAAGCCTTACTACTCCAACCTTCAGGACCACGTACTATATATAGAGACAGCTCATATGTAGTTCGGTCCCTGATATTACACTTGCATACCTGGCTCAGGCACGGATTCGTGGACAGCCAGAATAAATCCCTGGCCCACGTTTCAGTGCCCAAAGAGTTATGGGAATGAGGAATGATGCATCCTGAAGAGGTTGCTATCATTTAAAGTTCCTGCTCACCAAAAAGGGAATGATCCTCATGTCATGGGTAATATCTCTGCAGACGAAGCGGCCAAACTGGCTACTTTATCTGGGTTTTTCCGAGACCCAGATTACAAAGAAGTATCATCTTATAAAGTGTCGATACGAAACAAGACTCTGGATGAAAGCCCAGTGTCGTTTGAAGAGGAACAAGCATAGGATCCTCTTCTTATAACCCACATTACCCCACCACAAGGTCCCTGGTCAATTAAAGAGGGCATTCTCTGTAACACAAATGATGAGGGTTCAGAACCCCTGTCAGTTGTTCCTGCACATCTTCAGGTAGAGCTGACAAGACTCAACCATGAGCTCCTCAGACACCCTGGCCGAGATAAACTCATGTCCATCTTAAAGGACAAATTATACAGATCAGGGATGTCAAAAACAGTGGAAATTGTCACACAACAGTGTCTTGTGTGTGCACAAGTGAACCCCAGAGCTCCAGCTCTCAAGACGGTTCTACAGCGTGTGCCTCCTGCAGAAGGACCATTGGCTGCACTACAAATAGATTTTATAGGACCACTACCAGCTGGCAGTCGCAATTGTCGATATGCCTTGGTAGTGGTGGATGTATTTTCAAAATGGGTTGAGGCCATTCCAACTGTAAATGACCATGCTACTAACACAGCAAGGGTCTTATGGGTACAGATTGTGTCACATTGGGGAGTTCCCAGGATCACTGAAATTGATCGGGGAACACACTTTACTGGCAAGGTCATGAAAGTGCTTTGTGAACTACAGGACATAAAACAGCGATTTCATGTACATTTATCCTCAGTCAGCAGGAATAGTAGAATGAATCGAATGATTAAATCTCGTTTGACCAAGACACTGTTAGAGAAGGGCTCCTCTTGGGTGACAGCCCTGCCTGCAATACTTATGGGTATTCGGGCAACTGAGGCAACTACACCAGGGATCACTCCATTTGAGCTCATGACTGGTTGCAAAATGCCACTTTGCTTCCCCAATGAACCACAGTTGTCAAACCCTAACAAAGAGGCGATTGCCAAAGATGTGTTCTTACAACACGTGCAAAATAACCTGAAAGAACTGCCATACGCAGCCATCTGGCTTAACAAACCCTATTTACAAGAGAAGGCTCCCATGCCTCCAGTAGATAGTCTGGTAATGTTCAAGACATTCCGAAAGGCAGGTCCCTGGGATGCAAACTGGGAGGGACCATATCAGGTCCTTGAAATCCTGGGTGATACAATGCTAAAAGTACAAAGGCCAACGACTACAAAGAAAGACTCTCGGAGAAGGCGTAAAGTTCTCTGGGTCCACGTTGATCAAGTGAAAACCACGAAAGCCTCCTTAACTCAATAGAGCGCTTCTGTGCTCATTGAGACGGGTAGATTAAGAAATCATACCCCTTCCAAATAATATAAAACAAAAAGATGGTTTTACTAATCATTGAGAACAATAATGTAAGGAAAGGAAAATCCTAGAGCCCTACCCTGATTACATCTTGTACCGAATATGCAACTAACTGCACTCAAAGAGGGACACTCCTCCGAGGAGCATATTGTTCTCCCACTCTAGGTGTTGATGTAGCGGAGGAGATGGGGAGAACACCAGTTACCCCAGAGAAGCGATCAGGTACCCATCCAGATACTCCTGTGAGTGAGGCTTAAGAAAATTCCGCTTGGTTTAGGTTCAGGACTCAAGAAATTGGCTGCTCGACTTTGGGAAGGAAGAAGACATACTGCAGAAACTTTCTGGAAATCAAGCTACAATCAAGCTGCAAAATGCTGTCAAAGTATCCTCTTCTCATTCATCCTGTAATAGCTCTCATTATATTGGTATTAGTCACGCACTTTGTTTTAATAAAAGACTGGCTAAACAATACGGTGAACTGGCTTACTAAAGAACAACATATGAAGACTAAAAGACAACAAATGAGCTATTAAAGGAATGTGGGGTATGGATTTTGCGGGAACAGGAATTGCTTTAAGCGAATGTCTGTTTTTTGTTTGTTTTTTATTCCTTTGTGACTTTTTTATTTTCTTCTTCATTCTTCTCTCCTGCTCTTCACACCCTCGGGGAAAGGGTGTTTTTCCACTTTGGTTCCCCCTCTAGGAGGTTTTTTTTCATCTACATAGTTGGTAGGGAGAGGAAGAGAGAGCTGAAAATTATCGGGGTCTCTCTCTCCTACTCTCTTTATTTATTTATTTTTTTACTTCACCACCAAATCTAGCGACAGGTAATTTTTACTTGTAGTGTCGGGCTTCGGACCACAGAGGGACTGCGAAGGGGGGAGCCGCGGTGTGTGCGCGCATGACAAGCACACACACATATATATATATATATATATATATATATTACTGTGCAACTGTGCATGCGCACCGATATCAGTGCGTGCATGGCCACACTGCAGTTGTAACACTGTAACTGCAGTTACATAGCAGAACCCCACTGTGTGCCAACTCAAGTCGACACGTACACAGTGAGGACAACCTCCAGGGGTGATGACATCACCACACACAACATCCACGTGTGTGTGTGTGTGGTGAATCATCATCATCACCATTTATTTATATAGCGCCACTAATTCCACAGCGCTGTACAGAGAACTCATTCACATCAGTCACTGCCCCATTGGAGCTTACAGTCTAAATTCCCTAACATACACACTCAGACAGACAGAGACAGAGAGACTAGGGTCAATTTGATAACAGCCAATTAACCTACTAGTATGTTTTTGGAGTGTTGGAGGAAACCGGAGCACCCGGATGAAACCCACGCAAACATGGGGAGAACATACAAACTCCCCACTGATTAGATATCTTATCTTATATTCTAACAGTCATACAATATATCACCTTTATTCTGTGAGGATACCGCTCCTGAACCCCTTTATCAGTCACAAACCACACTCTGCGCACTTGTGACTTGGAAGCTTACTGTAAGGGAACACAGGATTCCAGACCCAAATCTAACACTCACCTCTTTCTCTAAGGCTACAGATTTAGCTGGTCCCGTCCCAACACAAACGCAGGCTTCACACCTCTAGGCACTGCCACCAGCTACGAATAAGGCCTGTAGCAAGCCTATGACTTAATCACCCAATTGCGCACACTCTGTGCATCGGTAGCTAAATAGTTATCTCTTCTCACTCTGTTATCTAAAGAATTAATCCAGCCAAGCAATCCGACTCTTCTAAACAGGCAATTGATTCGTTTAGAGCAATAAGGACAGAACTGTTACATTTTAGATTTAATATACAAAAAGTACAATGCTTACAGATAATAAAAACAGTTAGATAAAGATTTGACATACAAATAAAAAATTGCAAACAGTTATAAAAACAAATGGGATGAAAGTACAGAGCATTACTTACAAATAATAATCTGTATGCATGGGGCAGGCAGAAAAGATGGACAGTCCTTCAATTAGATTGATCCCCAAGAAGCTGACCCTTTGTCCCTCCAGAACACAGATTTTTAAGCAAACTCAAATGGGACGGCATTCACAAGGGCAGTGTGAATGCTAATGTGGGGGCAGAAATGTCCCCTGGGTGTCACCTAAGGTTTGTTCAAACTATTCCTAAGTTTTGACCGGTCTTAGCTTTCCTCAGATATCTCCCAGAGACATAACTTTCCCTTCAATAAACCGATAATAATTTCCCGCACATTTAAATACCAAATATGATGAGATTACAACAATATCCAATCTCATCCTGAAATACATGTGACTATGGCTGTTCCCTGTGTAGTTGGTATCTATGTTTTAAGACCCTTGTGTGGTTTTTGCCTCTCAGTACGGAGTAGCATCCAGATTTCCCAAAATATGAACAATGTAGACATTTTCCTTTGAAAATCATATTTCCATATATCTTTTTAGGCAGTCTTCAAACGCTATCTTTGTCTACAAGGATCTTACCTAGGTATATGGCTCTCTAATTTACACCTAGGGTTAGTTTGTGTTTACACTACCTATTGAAATGAAGTCAATTAGCTAGTGAAATACATGATCAAAAACAATGGATGTCTGTGATCTGCATATCTTAAGCTGGTCTCTTCACAAAGGGTTTACTTAACTTAATTACCTCCTAATGGGCTCATTTGGTCACACATTTATCTGAGTTGAAGATCAGGTTAATTTATGTATCCATGCAAAGTTTTATTTGGGCCCTGACATCCAATATTTTATTTCAGCATATCAGATTGATGCTCTCATCCTGACACCAGCCATCATGTGTGTCCCTTCTGGCTTGATACCTTTTCTCCATCACCTTTATATCTTGATTAAACCTCTCCCCTTGTTCCACACTAAAATCACCAAGATTATGCAGAAATCTGTGCAAGTGCCTATGGAGAAACTGTTATAAGCATTCCATATAGGTTTTGCAAACCTTATAGGGAGCCCAAGACTTGTCTTCGTCTCAAAGGGCCATGCAAAAATATGCAAGATAAGCTTGCTTGGCAAAGTCTGTGAGTATTTGCCACAAATGTAGCAGAATGCATTAGGATTGTTTAAGCAGCCTCTCCTATTTCTCTGAAAAACAAATACACAAATAAAAATAGTTAATTTAATATGATATTGTCACGTGGACGTTGTAGATAAAACACGTTTTATCGTTAATTGATTTTATTCTTACTTGAAACACTCTGTTTATACAAATTATCACTACAACCACTCCGTATACAACTTGACTTATTTACTCTAATTACATATATACAAATATTTTACATGTATGAAAAACAAGGAAAACACAATTGACAACACGAACAGCTCAACTGCCAACTGACTGCTGGTTGGGTGACCGATCACTTATATACGGATGGTGAATATTCTAGAATGATCGTGGAGTGAACACCTATAATATTTACGTGTTTCACCTTCTAAAATATTCTGGTAGATCCCCATATGCACATGTTATAACCAAGTTCCCTATTAATTGAGAGTATCCATTATCTCCAAAACTATCTCTAGAAAAAAAAATGTTTAATTTTTGAATTCTGCTACCCTACATTAGTTCAAATATCTTTAGCATCTAAAAAAAATAAATATTTTTTTTGTTGGGCTGTGTAATTATTGGACATTGTGGTAGGAAACTGACCTATAATCGACTTGTATGTGAAGTTATTTTCTGGCCTTAGTAACAGGCCCTGGTGATGCTGGAAGGATCAGCATTCTTGACCCGAGTGCCGAACAGTCAGATCTCATCAATTTTGTCCACTGATCTTGTTGCTTTGTACTTATGGGGCCAGCTTTAACGGGGAAGTGTGACGTGTGGGATCTCTAGTTCGGCTTATGTTGTTGGTCTCTAGTTATATGACAGAAGGTAGCATTTAGACCATGACACTACATACCCCTCATTAGCCAGGCCATGATTACTGCTCCCTGTCTGTCAATTTGGAACAACAACCCCGTCGCGGACAAAGTCCATATATGGCATCACTACATAGACGACGTTCTATATATTTAGACGGGAGCCATCGGAGCAGAACTCTTTCATTGGGTACATTAATAGCAATAGTTTAAATCTTCAGTTCACTTACAACTCCAGTCCTGTAAAGGTTGAGCTCTTAGATTTGGAAACATATGTCCAAAGCAACAAATTAGGGAAAAGAGCCGTCTTTAAACCAGTCGGTTGCAACTCGTATATACCAACATTGAGCAATCACCACAAGAATTGGTTGAGGAACATTTCGAAAGGGCAGTTCACTATGCTGAGGCGCAACTGTTTGGATATGGGACAATATGAAGAACAGGCAATCATCCTCAAACAAAGATTCCTAGAAAGGGACTATAGCGAGCAACTGATAAGACCAGGCCTATACTGAATTAAGAGACACCAAGAGAGATTACCTTCTGGAAAAAACAAAAAAAAAGGAAAAATAATGGGAGAGATTCAGTTGATATTCCATTTATCACCAGATTTAGTAAGGATTCACACTAAATTGAAAAAATTATAAAGAAACACTGGGGAGTCCTTTTAGGTGATGACACACTAAGAACTTTTCTTCCCCCAAAACCAAAATTAATTTACAAAAAGGCTGATAATTTGAGAAACCAAATGTTTAAGAGCACTATACCTTCAAAGATGGGGAGGTGCGAAAAGCTCTTGGTTGAATGAAAATGCTAATGGTTTTTTTCACTGCAATCGCTGCACAGCGTGCAAAACAAACTGCTATAGGGACACCAAAACCATCAGAACATTCCAATCTAATGTCACTAAGGAAACATAAACTATATAGGGCAGATTGTCCTGTGACACAACAGGGGCCATTTATTTACTGGAATGTCCCTGTGGAAACAATATATTAGCAGAACGATCAGAAAGCTAAGTGTTAGGATTCAGGAACACCAAAGGAATATAAGAAATAAGATGAACACATATAGGGTTCCTGACCACTTACTTCATTTCAATGACCATGACCTCTCCAAGTTGAAATTCACTGGTATACACAAGGTTAACAAAGAATGGTGGGGAGGGGACTATACTGATATCTCGAGATAAAACAAAGTGGATTTTTACCTTGAAAACCTTATCACTGAATGACTTAAAAGGTAGATTTTGAGCTGAATACATTTCTATGAATAAGCCACTCTGGTTCATAATGGCATGAACCAAACCCCATTCTGTATACCTTTCTGTGTCTTTACAAGTATTCAAACATGATTCTGTTTTTTGTTTTTTTTAAATACGTTTTATTAATAACGGTTTGCGGATATATAATATGGAGCCTAGAGGGGACGTAGTACCATCTATGTAGCAATTTATTGGCGTTTTCTTTGATGCGGACATTTATGGAACGTGCTGTCCACTCATAGATGTCCGACCATTCTTCTGGATATAGGGGTGCTCCCAAATCTGCCTCCCACTGAGTCTGAAAAGGATCCTTGGTCTCCGTGGAGATAGGAAGTAGGGCATTGTATAGCGTTGAGATTAGACCTTTTGAGGATGGTCCTGATAGGCATAAGTTCTCAAACATAGTGGGGGGTCTGGCAGACAACTGAGCCTTGACTTGTTGGTGATAGTGTCTGATTTACAAGTATTGGTGGAACTGTCCCATCGTGAACCCGCACCGCTCAGACAATTCCGAGAACTGAGGAAACGTTAGGGTCCTTGTTATGTGGTTTAGCAGTAGTAATTTACCTTCCCCTGCCCATTTTGCGCACATAAGACGTGATAGGCCTGGTGTGAAAGCTGGATTTAACCAAAGAGGTATGAGTATCTGGGGTGCGGGAGATAGAGATGCCATTCTACTACACCGAGACCAGAGTGAAAGGGAAAGGCCTATTACTGGATGGGTTCGAGAGAGGGCTGGACGCTGTGCAGCTCAGAGCCAGAGGATAGAACAAATCGGTAAACCTCCTAATAGATCTGATTCTATATCAACCCAGACCCTGGTACCAGGCGGGGAGTGCCATTGGACACACTGGGCCAAACGCGCTGCATAGTAATAGTTGCGAAGATTTGGTATGCCGAGGCCACCTGCTATGGGAGAGCGTTGCATGATTCTGTTTTTATGGCGACTGCTATCCTCATTATGTCAGAGAGACTCCACATATTTATTTTTACTTATTGGCCTATAAACCAGAAGAATGTCCAGGCTCTGTATTTTATTGTTGGTCTTCACGAATATGAATTCAATTATGGAGGACATCTAGTGAACAATAGCTCTCACCCTTGCACTTTACTTCTAAGAGACACACTGAAACAAAGCAGATCTATTCAAATTAGGCACGTCCCAATTTGTTAGTGCCCTCATAGGCCTTTCACCAAATCCGTTTCGGGTGAAACGCATAGTTAATGTTACCATTCCACACTTATGACTTTTTACGATCACCGGCTGTCTCACAAGCCTGCCGAGATATCTCTGCAGCACAGTATTCCACTCATCTTCGTGGCATGCGCATGTGCAGGCCATCCGACATGAAGAGAAGAGCTGGAAAGCTGCGGCGGTAATGCTCCTGCACTGGGAGATGGATATGCATACCAGCAGCAGCCGTGATGCCTCTGATCGGTAAGGGGCACACTGGAACCAGATCTCCGGGAATTATCCCCACACAGGGTTTACTCAAGTACCCTGCCCCTTCTTAACACCATAGAGGAATCATCTGGCAGCATTTTCTTCAATACGAATGTCAGAAACAACTATCGGTGAGTGGCTTCTACATTTGATAATATTAACAGAATACTGCTTGTTGCACTTTTTCCTATCTTGATCTGCATTGGAATGTTTGCTATAGACTCTGGAGCTTGAATATAGGAACTGGAACTTGCTTTACTTGCTGTACCTGTTGGTTACTTGCTGTACCTTTGGATACCAGTTTATTCCCTGAACTTCTTTTTGGGATTTATTGTTTATACTGGACTTATTGGACCAATTTTGCCACATGGACTTTTGGGTGATGCAGTAATTCTTCACTGTGTGTATATTTATTTATACCTATAATAGTTCCCCTGTGGTTCGGACCATATATGTATGTGTGTGTTATTTTTCTTCTTTTCGTCCCATGTGTTTGATGTAATAAATATTGTATCTGATATTTCATACTACTACACATTTATATTGTGCCAGTGAAAACTGTTTTTCATGATATCTTGACCATAGACGTAAGAAACCCACCTCTATCATAAGGTTCTCCAACAAGAGGCAGCACCATACACATCACACAAAAGGGAAGCGCGTTTCTTTCCGTTATCCTGTTTTGATACTTAGTGTATAGCCCTATTTTCCCACCAAAATTAAATGATCTATTTCCTGTTAAGCAGCCCTGATATTAAAATAAGTGTGCACATTTAATAGAGAACTCCATACTGCAATAATAGCCCCTAAAATATATTAATACCCCCCACCAACCCCATATCATAATAACCTCCTCATACTAGTCCCCACATAACATTAACACTCCCACATTATATTAATAATTCCCCCCAACATACTTACCAGCTCTGAAGAGTATTGTGGGAGGCAGCATTTTCTCTGCAAGGCGAGAGGGGAGCTGGTCTGCATGGAGGTAAAAGAGAGAGAGGAAAATAAGGGTAGAAATGGATCTGGATGATCTTTGGGAGAGACCACCCACCAGAAAGCCCAGACTGGACCCCCTTCTAGGTTAAAAAAAACCAAAACAATAGAGAAGGAAAAGAATGTTCTACTCCAGGCTGTTCTCTAAAGGACTGGCCCAGGGGGCATATGCCACTTTGCCCTTTGGCCAAGGCCACACCTTAGGTTAACCTTAATGTGCTACATAATTTATTACATACGCACAGTTTTGGACAGCAGCTTGTCTTTTTAGAAGGCAGATCACATAATTTTTTTGACAATAAGAGCCAAACGGTGGTGTCTATTGCCTTCTGTTGAAGGTAGATACATTGAATTATAATTTAAACTATATTTTACATGTAGAAACAAATCCAAAAAAATAAAACACAGACAATCAGAACAAAGTAATTTTCATTATTTGGATGGTGTCACAAGGGTTCTTAGAACGCAAGCAATTTTCCAGCATTAATAGTGCTTAGTCGCTCCTGTGGTTACAGGTTGAAGTGAAGGGGAATGCTCTTGTCTGTAACATGAGAAAAATTTGGTGGCGCAGGCACTGCATCTTCAAAGCTTAATTGATATTGTGTAATGTGAAGAGCGCTCATGCTGCATCTTCAAAACTTAATCACCCATGTGTGACATGGGAGGGGCGTTTCCACTGCACATAACAGAGCTTACAGAGCTTGAGATATAAGAGCAGCATTTCAACTTCATCATCTAAGCTTAATTGCTCTGGTGCAATGGCGTTTCTGCTGCATTTCACAGCTTACTCACTCTTGTATAAGAGGAGAGTATTCCACTCATCTTCGTGGCATGCGCACTGTTCCCCCTGCATCTTCAGCACTTATTCTCTTTTGTGTGAGGAAAGCAGTATAACATCTGCGTTTTCAGTGCAACTTCAGAGCTTTATGATGGTTTTGCGTACAATACGCATTTTAGTACTATGCATGTGCTCAAAGTGTAGACCCAGTACAGTAAGGGCGTGTTCACATAAATGGGAGTGAGTAGGACTTGGACGTAGGCGTACATGCGCCTGTCCGGATACATATCTTTTGTGGGTGCTGGTGGGCAGTTCATAATGTGCACTGATAGTGATGACACATATATACGTTCCATGTAGACTTGGACACATCTGCAGATGCGTCTAGCTCAGCATACTAAATAATTTACTTTTTTCCCAGTTAATTATGACCAACTCTACAGCCGGCCCTTAGTGTCTAAGGATCAGAATAACAGCACCACCTGCTTAAGGAGAGCTCCTCATTACAGCTGCAAGTCAGGTGAGGCTGAGATTGCAAAAAATTATTATAGTCAGTATGAAACATCAATAGATACAAATTCTTTCCTTTTTTTGTACTTTAGTTCCACATTAATGTAGTTTTGTCTTAGCAGATTGACTATGGAACTATAGTGATAGCAGCTTTGGATGTAGAAATTGCTTTTTCTATGTTCTATAATGAAGATGTTGGATTTCTGAACCGTACGTAAAAGTCGTTTAAGTTGCTTTCAATTTGAATATCAGTATGAATTATTGTAGTGAGATCTTGACTTGTTCTGCAAGGTGTGGCCAGGTCAGAATGTCATCTCTCAGCAGAGTTCTTTTATATTTCTATGGATTTGTTGGAATTGGGTGAACGAAGGAGTGTGAGAATGTCTGTATCTTTCATATCCAGTAATTTATAACTGTTCTTATTACTGTGGCTTGAAAGTTAACCACAGAAAGTCCAACTTGCTCTTTGTTATGCTACTCCCATTAGTTCCTATGAAACTGATGATAAACTTTGTATATCTTAGAATAAGTGATCATTCTGCTATTATCCAATACACCAAACATCCTGGATACACAGCTAAGATGAAAGGATGGTCTCACCTCCCACTCACCCACATGGGAGGACTGAATGTAATTAAATTCTTCTTTAACATTAGTACTTTTTTTTGCAATACTCCCTGAAGGAGTACCTGCTTCAGTTGAAGTAACTTGAAGTAATCACCCCTCCCTTTTTGTGGTCTAGTGGTATGCCCAGGCTTACTTCAAAAACGCTGAGAGACCCTTCGAAAATGGATGATTTATCCCTAAAAGAATTTCATACCCACTACTTTGCATCCTAATGTGTTTCTGCTCATTGGTAATTTGTCCTAGGTCTGGAAAATCATGTTAAACAGCCCAGACTGGCTAGCACAAAGGTGAGTTATAATAATGGAAGGGTGAATTAGCCATTTTCTTGTTATGAGAAAATAGGAAAGATAAATAGTGCTGGTATTGCAACAAGGCACTGTTGCAATACACTGTTACACTGTTAATTATTATACTTAGGGCAATGACTGTGTCCAGAAGGATAATCTAATTTTTCTCCATAGGAAAAAATGGATTCCACCTACTCAAAAGTGATCAGAATGCATTGTGCAAAATGTCAGCAAAATATATCCAGAAAAGGAAACTAGTCATTGTTTGAAACAAAAAAAAAAAGGTTTGTAATGAGTGCATAAAAACAACAACACTGTGTTGTTGTTTTATAGGCACCAGTCGTAGGTCCAATCACAATATGGTTGTTCAACGTTTGTGCTTTGTATGACAACCCCCTTTCCACACAGAATACTCCTCAAAAATTCTAACATTTACACTGGGTCAATCACAAATATTCACACTATTCCAATAGCTAAACATCTAAATTGCTGATAGATTTTAACTATGGGAAAACACATTTGCACACTTGTGGTCTTCAGGCAAATCATTCCAACACTTCACGTTTTGGCCAAGTGCCATGTGGTAACAATGCTGTACCTGCTTGCCTAGTGCCATCTTGTGGTCATCTTGCTAAATGTTTCATAAATGACTGTATTTTCAATTTTCCTGATGTTGCAGATAGGTGATATGACTGTGTGAGCGGTATATTTTATTATTAGAGTTACAGAGTTGTTGTTTTATGCTGTGTGGTATAAAGGCAAATGTGTACAGACATTGCTGGCCAGAGGTTACAATCTAAACTATATTGAATAAAAGTCCTTTTTTTCATTCAAAAAATCTTAGCCCACACTTCATTCTGCATGCCTCAAATGTAAGAATTTATTCCCAATAATCCTCTTGATCTTGGTTTCCAATGGCAAAATATAGGAGAAATGTAACAAGCTGTTTCTTAGATATATCACCAACGTACCTGACCGAACAATCTTTCTCTGCATACCAATCACATAAAGTGATAGAGTGCTAATCCCACCTTCAAGACTGGCCCAAACATTCATCCCCGCTGCCTCTGCTGGTGGAAGCTGCAGAAAAACGCTAATATAATTTATTTGTCATTATCCAATTTATACATTAGCCTGGATTATTATCTCCTCACATTATTCATAACCCAGTGATAGTCTCAAATCTGGTGAACGTCAACATTAGTTAAGTTACAAAAGTTGGCAGATTGAATCAACAATCAAGAAATTCTGTCTCCAGTCAATTGTTAAGGAACCATATTTGCACATTTCCACAGGTGGCTACTGAACGCTTTTTGAAAGTAAAGGAATGGGATTATGACATAGAAGTAACCCACCCTCCCAACAGTCTTATGAGAGTACTATGCCCATAAACGTTTTACAGACACATTTGATACATGAATTTTATTTCATATACAGGTGCGGCGTTTCACCACAACCTTCCTATATGTCTGCGATATGGGTCTCACATTACTAATCTGCTCTTTTGAACCTGCTCCTTCCACTATCTAACTCTATGCTGCCCCCATTCCGCTCCTCACATCATGTTCCTGATACACATAGCCCCATCTTCACTTACATTATAACACAAGTGGACAGGTAATTGCTTACCATAAGATGAGCACACTCATCTTCTAAATAGTCTGTGCTGCTGTGACCATTCCAATTATCTAATCGGTTACATAGTGTTCTCTACCCATCTACTTCAAAACTGGGAGCACACAGACATGCAGTAGATCAAGAATGATTGCAAAAGTATGCTCACATCCACATTAAATGCATCTTTATAAGTAACCCTCAGGCCTAAAGGTCAACTGCAGAAAGCGGATCCCGCAAGTTGAATGACAGAGGAGGAGTTGACAGCCGTAGGGAGGCTTCTAATGCTGCAACGGGTGCTGAAAACTTCAGTTCCCAGCATGCTCAAGGTGCCCAGACAAAGGATTTGACGTCAGAGCCTTGAAAGAGACAGGACTTTGACACCAGAACATCAGAAGGAGAAGAAGCGTGGGAATGCAGAAGAGGAGAAGATAGACCTGGCCATTGGCCGGTCTAAAGCTATATCCTGATGAGTTGCAGATGTGCAAAGTCCTGTGCCAGTAGAGCTGCTAAACCTGCCAAAGAGGAGGAAACACACAGTGAGAGTACTGTGTACCCAAGTGTCCTAGAGCCAGAGTGAGGAGCAGAATGCTGCACTTAGAGACTGTTGGTGATGAGAAGAGCCCATTCATCCCTCAGGTAGAGCTGCAAGTCTCACAGAGCACTTTTAAAGCTGTCAACCTTACAGAGAAGGCTACCAATCTAGTTCACAGAGCTGCCAATCTTGCAGGAAGAACTGTCAAATTGCTAGAGCTAGCTGCCATATTAAGAGATGGTGTCCATATCCAGCCCAGAGAAACAGAGACAGTCCATGTCATACAGCCCAGAGATCCACAGAGTGTCCAACGTTCCAATTGACTGCTGCTTGTCCTGTCTCTTTGCCATTGTTCCAGGTTTCTGCTGTTGCCATTGCTAATAACCTCTCTAAAAGGCAGTATAGATAGGAGACACACTGGAGGTCCTTCCAAGACTTTGATACTTTACATTGCATTTGCCTTATGGTGCTCGAACTACTCCACTCCTCATCCTTCTTCCTTAATAGTGCTTAGTGTTCAAGGGTCTACTCCACCCGTTTTCACATCACACTTAACTATGCCCATTTAAGGGACAGCATTTCTTGGTGTGTGATACATTTCCAGTTGCTCTTAAAACTGGATGTATCACCTGTCAACATCTACTAGTGGTGGGACTACAACTTAAATGATCATTGTCTTCTTCATACTGCAAGTTATCTGCTACTAGATTGTTATACTACAAAGTTGCTAACATTTTCATTATTTATACTAAGGTTGAAATAATACCTATTGCTACCTAACTTTCTACAAATTCAGGCCCCTGTAATGGTCCAGAATGTACACTTGCTCATGGTAGTTTCTCCATTTCATATCTATGTCTCCAGTATGCATTTCTTGTATCAGGGTATGTCCCCATAGGTAAATGAAGAGATATATCCCTCTTTACTGCTACGCTATCCCATTATTTATTCGAAGAGTACTTTAGTAACATGATATTGGTATACCCCTTTACACATCAGGTTTAAATCAGAGTATATTACCCTGCTTAAGAGTTGTTTAACATGTCTTAACTGTGATTCTGTGTATTCACATCATAATTGCTGTTCATCCACTCATTATATTGAATATTGCATTCAGATATTGTCATATTGTATTGTCTTTTACATATTACTGCTGATCATAATTGGTCAGATGATCTTATTCTTCCAAATTATTTTAACTCTGGTATTCCACTTTTATAATTTTGCGGTTATGTTACTCTTCATGTTTTCAACCACATCAGAGAATAAACTTGTAACACACCACCCACTACTTATCAGGTTACAGTCCCAAAGGTTAGAATGCACAGCAATTGAGACATGAACAATGTCTAATTTGGCTACAGGCGTAGGTGGACAAAACAGGATGAGATGCAGCCATTCAGCCTCTCAGACACAGTGGCTGGATCCATTAGTGCATGACTGGGGCCTGTTACTGTGACCAGAAGATGGCCATAATATTACAGAGTACATGGTCAGCATATGATCAGAATGACAAGGTGTTAAGATAGGTGTGATCCAGGGGTGGTCATATAATGATGCTTCAGTCTCAGCAGTATAAAAGATAACCACGCCCCTGAAGGGACCACAAACAGGCAAGGCTTGTATTGTTGAGACAATTTTGAGAGCAAATGTAATAAAAATTGCTTTGCTAAACTTGCTTTTAGTAAAATTATTGGTGTCCCCTGTTCAGCTGATAAAATGGTATGGTCTATGTACGGTCTCAGAATTTGTTGCATGATCCAACCTGCGACATATGCTATAAGCACCCAATTCTACTCCCTGAGAATGGACACCTCAAGCAACTGATAACAACTTTCTCCAGCCAGACTCATCTTAAGTCAACATTTATGCCATTTTGCTGGGCACTCATATGTGCCGTTAGAGATTTATGGTGCCTGACTTATGATTGGACGAAACCTGCAAGTAAAACGCTGTTAAAAAACAATGACTGAACTTGAGCGTAGTTACGACCATATTTGAATTTCAAACAGATCTCAAGAGGTGTTTAAATTTGAATCTTGGTGTAAGTAAAATGTTACCAGACAGCAAACAGTACAATATAAAGTCCCATCAGAATGCATGCAAAAGAAAAAAAAATTCTAAAATAAAATAACAACAACTTGTAATACTATAATGATTAATATACAGTAGAGCAATTTAAACATGCTTGGGATAGACATAAGGATATCCTTACAAAGAAATCAAATTTTTCTATGTTATTAAAACATTTTTTTACATTAAGTACATAAATCAGGATGTAAATCTTAATGTGTAAAGTACATACAATGTGTTTTTATGTTCTCTTTTACTTGCATACAAATGTTTTTTTACCATATAGTGGCATGTGAACATGTAGTTTTTAATACAAAGACAATGCCTGGACAGTCATCACTATCAGTCGGCGCTTACACCTGCCCTGTAGCTGGTGCAAATGATACGGCTAAAAAAAAAATGTACTTTAGAGAAACCCAGGACTTGAATTGCCCGTATCTGCATCGGAATGCTCGTACTATACATTGCTTACCTCTTCCAACCCCCGTTCTTCCTGCCAAACCATAGGCCGTCATAAGTGTAATTTGTTTTCGTATCTGAATTGCATGCAAATGCGTTCATTCCATTGCTGAGCATGAACAGATCTATTTCACACAAGATACAGCACGCAAACGGACTTAAAATCAGGCTGTCACTCACCGGACCGTGAGTGCCTCTGCGCTGGTGCGTGGTTCTCTAGCCTTCCTGCTGGCGCCTGTCCTGAACCGCGGCCGTCCGCCATCTTGATGCACTGCGCATGCGCAGCATCCAAGAACTTATGACCTTTGCTTTTAATCTGATTGGTGGATCAGGCACCTCTCCCTATTTAAGGCACCTGTGCTCATTACCTTGTTGCCTGATCTTGAGTCTCATTCCCTGTGAGTCTCTGAAGGTGTCTCCTGTGTCCTGCTAGTGTCTTCAGCTTCCTGCTGATTACCTGTTCTTCTCATCGGTTGTTTCCATACCCGCTACTGATTCCTGTATCCTACTCGTGTCCTCAGCTGGCTCCTGGATTACCTGCTCTGCTCATCAGCGGTTCTCATACCTGCTACAGTCTCCTGTATCCTGCTCGTGTCCTCAGCTGGCTTCTGGATTACCTGCTCTGCTCACCTGCGGTTCCCATACCCGCTACAGCCGTTCAGCGTCCCTGCTGTGCCTGCATATCCTCGTGGACAAGCTTCTCTACTCATCAGCGGTATGCTTACTTGTTATTGACTATCAACTGTTACCTTGCATATCCGCTTAGGACAAGCTTCTCTACTCAGCAGCGGTATCCATACCCGCTATAGACTTTTTGTTGTTACGCTGCATATCTGTTTGGAACAAGCTTCTCTACTCAGCAGCGGTATCCATACCCGCTATAGACTTTTTGTTGTTACGCTGCATATCTGTTTGGAACAAGCTTCTCTACTCAGCAGCGGTATCCATACCCGCTATAGACTTTTTGTTGTTACGCTGCATATCTGTTTGGAACAAGCTTCTCTACTCAGCAGTGATATGCATACTTGTGATTGACTATCAGTTATTATCCCACATATCCGCTCTGTGCAAGCCTCTCTACTCAGCAGCGGTACACATACCGTTATAGACTATTAGCTGTAAACGCTGCATATCTGTTTGGAACGAGTTCCTTTGTGCTCTCAGTGTCTTCATACCGTTATTGACTCTTTGCATGCCTCCACTCATCCGCACCTGAACTACTCCTCACCATAGCAGTGGTACAACTTGCTGTACGCAGACCACTGACTTCCCTGCTACCTACCTGCACCTGGACAAGTCTTCTCACCATAGCAGTGGTACAACTTGCTGTACGCAGACCACTGACTTCCCCGCTACCTACCTGCACCTGTACAAGTCTTTTCACCAAAGCAGTGGTACAACTTGCTGTACGCAGATCACTGACTTCCCCGCTACCTACCTGCACCTGGACAAGTCTTCCCTTCACAGCAGTGGTACAACTTGCTATCCGCAGACCACTGACTCTCCTGTTACCTTCCTTCACCTGCTCACGTCCACCCTGGTCTCCGTGGTTCAAACCTGCCTTTTCACTATAGATGCAAGTCGCTGACTCATCTACCAATATAGCTGCAAGTCGCTGACTCATTTACCAGTATAGCTGCAAGTCACTGACTATCATCAATTCCATTGGCATCCTCTCTCCATCTGCTGTTATATACGTTCCACTATTCACCCTGCTGCCAGAGGACCGCTGTGCAAACTCCGCCTCTCTGGTAAGCATAGTCAACTGGTGAAATCCTGGGCAAGACTCCTAGTGCCCGTGACACAGGCCAAACATAATGGGAGCATACCTCCCAACATTTAGCCATGCCCACCGTTCAGCCCAATATCCGCTACACATATCTCCATGGTAACACCACAGAGTTCTGACTTGTGTATAGCAGGGGTCGCTCTTGTGTTCTGCGCATGCGCTGTATGGGGACCGGATGGTGATTGGCACGTCACAGTAAGTCAGTTTTGGAGTACATACCTCCCAACTGTCCCACTGAAACTGGGACTGTCCCACTGAAACTGGGACTGTCCCGCTGAAATCGGGACAGTTCAGAGGTAAGTAGGAGTATAGTTGGCACAATCTGCATCCTTATATTTTATGGGTATTCTGCTTGATTTGCAGAATATCTGTGAGATATTCAGTCTCAGATGTTCTGTGGTTAAATGCAATCATTTATATAAAGAGTCAGAGCCCCTGAAATATTGGATACTTTGGATTAAAACCACTCCTACGGGAGAACGTGTTTCTTCATCTGACTGATTTGCAGCCTCTTGGTTCTTTTTATACAATAGATAACACATACTTGCCTACTCTCCCGGAATTTCGGGGAGTCCTCCCGGACTCCCAGAAGAGTAGGCAAACCTGTAAAATGCCGAAATTCATGGCATTGAATGGTGGGGCTTGTGTCAATAAGGCCCCCCCCCCCCCCATTATTCAATACCTTGAATTTCTGAATTTTATGGTAGGGCCGTCGTCACGCCCCACCTACCCTCTGTCACATGATCTGTACTCCGATCTCCCAAAGTACAGATTTAAAAAGTAGGCAAGTATGAGATAACATTGGAACCACGGGAGGAGTTTCTGCAAGAGGCACCAGTTATATTAGTAAAGCAGACTGAATATGATGGTCTGTGTTCAAATGTACCAAAAATGCAAGCAAATTAGTTCACATTATAAAACCTTTAAATTCATGTTGAATATTCAAATTGCAAAAACATACATATATGAGGGACTAGGGAATGTTTTAAATGCTGGCCATTGTGCACCATATAATTAAATTGTCTAAAATGCAGTCATGCAATTAAAAAATATCTAACATAATAAATACAGCCAGAGTAAAAGTGTCACTCTAAAGTAGTTATTAACACACATACCATTCTTCAGAAAAATCATCTATCAAGTTTACTTAATGTGATAAAAGCATTTTCAATTTTAAAAAAAACTTCTCTTAATGTTAACTTATAAAAGACCAGAGAGTAAGGAGAGATTGTAAGAATTGCATGTAACATACTGAACAAGAGGCATTTTATATTCCAGTTGGTCAATACTGAAAAATATTTAAAACCTGGAATGATTTACTGGAAAGTAAAGACTATTGGTAACACACAAGAAGTGCCCATGTAAAACTGTTTATTATGATTTGGAAGCTATGTACATTGTCTCTAAACTAGATAAATGCAGGAGTAACATTCCTGCAGGTCAGCGAGGAGTTGTAACACCGTTTGTACCGTACTTCAAGTTGGCGGGAAACCGACCGTGCTGTATGGAAGCTGCTTGTCAATTCCACGGGCAGTCCACAAGGTGGCGGCAGAGCACAGCTGTGTGCAGGATATGAGAAGAGGAACCACAGGATGAGCTGATGACCTAGCAGGGATGAGTGACAGGACATGGGGCCCGGGCAGAGGCCCCACTGACTGCTCTGAGCTGCACAGGGAGCTGAGGGATGGAACCCAGAGGAGGACAGGAGGCAGAGAGGAAGTGGTGGAGAGGCGGCAGTATTTGTGTAGGCAGAATGAGCAGACTAGTGGGGGTGACCAGCAGCAGATAAAGGTGCAGGGACAGAGTCTCCCTAGTCTGCAGGAGGACATGGAGGCACAGGGACTGGTGGAAGATCGGGTACAAGGAGACATAGGAGTGTTTAGACAGCTGGAAGACGGGTTGCTTGGAGAGACAGGATTGCAGGGGCAGCAGGAAGATGGAGTACTTGTAGGAATTGAAGTGCAGCAGAATGATGCAGTACTTGGCGACACCCGAGTGCATGGGCAGCAGGATTTGTGTGACTTACAGAAGCTGTCCGGGAGACAGGGGCAGCAGGTATATGAAGACAAGATGACTGAATGGAAGGAGTGGGCAGGGGTTCAGGAACAGCTTGAGTTAATAGAGGAAGCTTTGCACAAAGATAAAGTGAATGATGATGATATGCAACAGGAGGAGGCTGTATGTTTGCATGGACATGGCGTGTATATGACACAGAACCAACAGGAAGTGTTAGGAGTGGTACCAGAGCCAGACCACCTGCAGAAGAAAAGCACTGTGACTGACAGCCAACAATATGCCCAACTGTTCACTGCTGACGCCAGTACAGAGGTTTGTACTTAGTGTGAGAATCTGTCATTCATCTACATTCACCTGTATTACTTGGCAAGTTACAGCCTGGGCTGCTGCAGACCTTCTTGCTTGATAGAACTGTCAGTCACATTTATTCAAACGCTTGATTGTTAGCTGTCTTCTGCAGCAGAAATAATTGCGGTATAGAGGATAATGTAAGACTGAGTGTTATCTCTAGCCATTACTGTGTATTTTTTTCTTCTTATCTCTCTACCTTACCAAAGAGAGATACATATATAATATGTGCTCTATAAAACATACATGGCGAGATAATGCTCTGAGACTGTTTAAAATAAAATGTATACTGGTTTGAGAAGGGTAAGCCTGGAGTCACTACAAATTTCAATGTTGACATCTCCAATCTGTACATACTGTAACATAAAACCTGTAACAATAGGTAATATGCCCTAATATATGCTATAATGTAAATAATAGTAGAAATTTATATAAGAGAGCACACAGCTGTCAATGGTATCATGAAGCAGTACAGAGTGACTTAATACAAGGTTGAGCAAGTACCAGAGCCTGATAGCTATAACTTAAATGTGTACAACTGGAGCCTAAATCTTTGGGATATCCTACAGATTTCACTGTGTGCACCCCTTCAATGTCTGCTTAAAATTCCAAATCACTTCTGTTTGTCTCACTAGGTCCAACATTCTTTATTGTTTTGCACTTTTGTCTATAATGCCTTAGACCAGTGATGGGCAAACTTTTTGAGGAGCGGGCCAAATAAAAAAGAAAAAATTTAGGCGGGCCAATATAATTTATTAAAAAACTCAAATATCGAAATATATAATACAAATTTTTTGAATGAGAAGGGAGGGTGTTATATAGCAGTGTTACCTCTATAAGTGCAGCGATCGTACAGACACAGCACTTATTTCAGCAGGTTGTTGCAGACCCGTCTTTCTGGTGAGCCACTAACTGACAACACAGCAGCCAATCGAAATCCGCCTTAGTATATGGCCTATCTCTTCTCACATGACTTTCAGCCATTAGGGGGCGGGCAGGTGTTGAGTGATTGACATACGATGTGTCCTTTTAGGAAGGAGGATGAAGTGTAATGGAGGAAATAGCTGGGAAGGCATAAAAATGAAGGTTCTGACACACAGGGTCGGCCCTAATAATTTTATGCATATTTTAATGAAATTTTTTAAAATATTGGCGGGCCGGTTAGAACCTCTAAGTGGGCCGAATCTGGCCCACGGGCCGTAGTTTGCCCATCACTGCCTTAGACACTATATAAATTAGCTGATAAGGCCTGTGAGGTGAAGGTCATGTTGCACCAATCCCATATGATCATTAAGCCAATGTGCTGAATGCTGGCAGACTTCCTGCAGTTTGATGATGTCATAGAAAGTTCTTCAGGAGTACACTGAGAATGCTTCTGCCAACAAATGGGATCATCTCGTTACTCATGAATATTTATAGCTGCCTAGAAGATGGCAGACTAAATGCAGCAAATTTAACATATGATTATTTATTTGTTGCCTGTCCTGTTTAATGTGCAGTTGTCTATGGATGACAGGTCACCTATTGTCAGGAGTTTGCATCAAAGCATTACACAATTTTCAAAGAATTCAAATTGCAAATAATTTTTAGTTTCTTGCAGTGATAAATTAAGTGTTGCCATTTATTCCGAAGTCTGTCCCATACATAGAGCCAATTTCCCACTGTTAGTTCTAGTAAGGCTACAAACAAGCCGGGGTGTACAGAATTGATGATGTAAAAGGATTTTAATAAACATTTTGTAACATTGTGATGTTAAGGATATAGTAAAGTAATGGCTTAAGTAGTACCTTATCTCTTCTCTAGACATGCTAGAGATGCTGGTCCAATCTTTCAAAGGTTAATGGTACTCCAACTGAACATCTGGAACTGGTTTGGCACCATTAGGGTGATCATATGGTGACTTTATAGACCAGTGATGGACAACAGGTGTTCCTCAAAGCTTTCACCTGTGGCTCCCAGCTTCTTCCTGCTTTATTGTCCGATGAGTTTGTAATAGCTTGTAACACTTGTATAAAATGTCTACAGATATATTATTACAGATAGGTGTCTCCGTTGATTAATATTTTTTTTTTTTAACTTATTACTAAGATTAATTGTAATGTGCAGTACTTTTAAAGCTTAGAGAGCCGTCCACGTGACCTCCGAAGTGGTTTCTATCATATATGATGGCAAGTGATTGTCTATATATAGACCGTCACATGACACTATAGTCCTGTGTGATATATCAGAGTGACTTTATGAAGGTCTCATGTAGGTGACAAAATGTGATACTTCCTCAAGGCATTTTGCCACTGAGCTACTCCTTCCCCACTGCATTTCCCTTTGACAAAATAATTATTGTTTCATGTATAGTTGCATGGATTGAATAGGGCCTAAAGTGAGATTTAGGGACAAGCCCGAAAGTGTTTTTTCTCAAAGTGTACCTGTCACCCACTCTCAGTGGAGGCAGCATTTTATGCACTGAACCAATATTCATGCATACGCAGCCTACAAACTCAATACTGACATCTCTGAGGTATGTGGCCTATTATTATGCCTCAAATACTAGTTCAGCCCACAAAATGTCCGCCTCCCCTTTATGAAACTTAGTGACAGATAAACAGATACACTTTAAGGATGGCCCTCTACCCTTCATAAGGATTGTTACTTTAATCTTTGTAATAAGTTAAAACCATAAAATGAATCCATGAACCAGACAACACATTCCCTTAGAAGATATTCCATATTCAGACCCCCACAATGGCCACTAGTCAAAAACACCCCATATGCCGTTTAGAACATCATGCACTCCAGAATACCCACCACTTGCCTAAAACCCATAAAATTCCCTTGTTCCTCAGACTGCTCACAAAATGCTCCTCAAACTCCCCACTCGCTCTTCACTGGGAGTATCAGTGGCCCACTCCTAATCTACAATCCCTGCCTTGCTTTAGTGAAATAAACAAAAATCAGGGAGACCTTTCCTACAGAGGAAGAACAACATAGTACAGGCTGCACATCCTTACTCTTCTGACCTCAGATGTGCTTCTTATGCTGTGTGACCTACCTACATTGTGCAAAGGATGTCTGGTAATGTGGACAATGTCACTGATGTGGTTGGCTGTTCTGGGCAAAAAAATCATAATCAAGTTCATTCTTAATATCTACTTTATGACCTACTGAACTTCATCCACAGCCCCCAGCTACTATTTACTTATGTGCTTGTGCCACGGCTGAAGCTCTGCGGGGCATAAAGCAGAGAATAAGACTTAGGTTGGGCACACACTACAGTGTCTTCAGCCAATTATCGGTTCAATCACCCGATAAGCGAAAGTTCAGCTTGATATCACATTAGCGTGTACACTTAGACGGTGAACGATAGTCGTTCCAAAGCACCGACCATCCATTTGCTTTGATTGTTCAGCAGAACTTTAAATCTCGTTCAGCTATGGAACTACATCCCTCCAATCCTGCAGTGTGTGCACTCACGATCAGGATCTCCATACAGTTTACACAGTCATAATATTTTCAGCAGATGGTTATGACAGATGAAGAGCACAGATCTTAGGGTAAATCTTGTAAAATGTGTATAGTGTGTACATACGGATCTGCATGCTGATCGGGACTTCTTCTTTTTTTCGCTCGTTAGTAAAATTGTTATAGATAACACATTGGTCAGAAAATTCTGTATTGTGTACCCAGCCTAAATGTGAAGGTTTAGCAGATGACCCTCGGGCTACCTGTGGTTTTTCATTGGTTTGGCTGGTAATGGATCCAATTATCCCAGCTTAACTTTACCTGTTAGTCATCATCATCATCATTTATTTATATAGCGCCACTAATTCCGCAGCGCTGTACAGAGAACCCATTCACATCAGTCCCTGCCCCATTGGAGCTTACAGTCTAAATTCCCTAATATAAACACACACTCACACAGAGAGACTAGGGTCAATTTCTGATAGCAGCCAATTAACCTACCAGTATGTTTTTGGAGTGTGGGGGGAAACCGGAGCACCCGGAGGAAACCCACGGAAACACAGGGAGAATATACAAACTCCACACAGATAAGGCCATGGTCGGGAATTGAACTCGTGACCCCAGCACTGTGAGGCAGAAGTGCTAACCACTAGGCCACTGCGCTGCCCATAGTCCTGTGTATATGTGTGATATAAATATAATTCATTATTGCAGTGAAAGAACAACTGACAAACTGTCTGAGAATAAAATTTAACATTATTAGCCTAAACATATTATTGGTTTAGTGCTATCCTGAGAGGAAATTTAGATGTATGTTCTTCCTTACAGGCCCAGGACTTGGAAAACTCCATAGAAGAGATGTTAATTCGACTGGACGAATTTTGTGCCATGATGGATATGGTGAGTTGACATGAAATGCCTTAATGATGGCTTCTGCCTGTGCTAATACAAAATGGAGCCACACAACACTGCCCCTATAGGCATTAGCAGTGTTCGCTATTCAGTGTCTGTGCACTGCTGGCAGCTGGAAAGTATGATGTAATCTGTTATGCACTGCATGACCAGTAGGTGTACAGCAATCATGCTGACAGAGCAGCCATCTTAACACTGTTGTTTCTCCCTCCTGAGATGGTTATGTTTTTATTACACAGAGCAGTTATGATAGCCACAAGGTGGCAGTAATGTGCATAAATAGGTCGCACTGAGCATTTTTCAATGCACTCCTGTTAACCTCTACATAGCTGAGGTATAGTGCAGCGATTTGTCATGTACGTTCCAGGCAGGTCTGTTAACCCATTCAAATGCAAATGTTTTTTAAAGAATAGTGAATTGCATATGTGTCAAAATGATGCATTGCTCTGTCATTGAAAGTGTGTTTGTGTGTGTGTATAATAAATATATATATATATATATATATAATTTTATCTATCCCAGATCAGTTTCTCAAAGTGTATTCCAGAAGGGCCAGTGAACTTGATGCACTATTTTGCTTCTGTTTCTGATACAGATACGCTGAATACAATAATGCATCAGAAATACATCTGTAAAAATATGTTTGTGTGATTGAGCCCTAACATTTAAATATATTTTCAACCATACCACTTCTTTAGAGATCTAAGTTTTAATATTTCTTTCTTTTGCTACTTAAGAAAACAGAGCCTAGTGCTGACCACTGCCACTGTAGGGTTACTGGTTGCAAGCAGTTATAATTACATTTGACAGTATTCTAGGGTACATTACTTAGACTCTAGAATATGGAAGACCCTCAAACCAACTTGTCATTGTGCTGAACAGTATTATACTACCAATTGTATTAATGTATATTTTAAAGTATGAATGCTGTAGAATAATGTAATTTGCATATTTCATTTCAACATAAACACTGTTTCTCCTGATTTCTATTTTTTTAATATAATCTAACACATTCATAGAGTAATTGGGTAGTTGAGTAATCCACAAACAAGATTGTGTTACCTTGGAATTGTTCCCTGGGGTTGCAATCCATCAAGGTAACATGAAACTCAACCCACAATGGGTTTATTAAATATAATAGGGAAGGGGGTTTACTGTCCCACAAAGAACTTTTAAAAGGTAAATGGCTCAAAACATGACTCTGCTCCATTGAACGCTTCACCCCCTTTTTCAAAGTTTTACTGTTGACTCATGTCAAAAGAAAATGCTTCTCCATCAACCATATAGTGTAAGATTCAGTTTTATAAGCCAGCACTATTTAGTCCTGACTGACAGCCACATACTGCCATTACCGTTTCTGTATCTGAGGATAACCTCCCATTTATAAATTACATCTCTAAGAGCAAATGATGAACTGGCTAATTTATATTAAGATATCCACTACTTTTATTGCCTTGTCAAATAATTATACTAAACAAATAGTTGATAGTGACTTGATCTTCTCTTACTGTTGTGTTATATAATCTGTAGTAAGTTTTTAGAGATGCAGTTTTGTTTGAGAATTAAATGTTATCAATATTTGTGATGTTAAAGGGACCGTCCACCTTTAGATGATCTTACTGTTTTGCATGGTATGTGACATTCTGCAAATTTGACTAAATACGTATATTTATTTTGCTGTCTTCATTCTGTGCTTTTCAGCCTTGCATTTATATTATCAGTTTGCTATTTGTGTTGGATTGACACAACTCTGTGTATCCAAAGAGTAACTTTGTATTTTATCCCAGGTCAACAAACCTAAATAACGTTGCCTGGTTATAAAAATATAGGAATAGAAAACATGTAAGAAATCTACAAAGAAAAAGCAAGTAGTTTAATAAAATTTGCAGGAAGGTATACTTAAGCCAATAATCATTGATGAAATATAGTTCTAGTTTAAGTAAATCTGGGTGTTAATGGATAAGATTATGTTCCGGCATAATGCTGTTAGATTGCTGATACAATCCTGAAATGCGAAATGCACACAGATAAAAGGGTTATTAATGTGCGTTTGGTTTATGTCATGGCCTTGGGAGCGGTCTGCTGCCTTGATAGACCTGTTCACATTTTATATTCACTAGCCGTGTGTCAGGATTCACATGGTTTTTTAACCTTCTATCTAAACGTCATGCTATAATGATACTAGTGAATTAACTGGCACATTTATTTTAATATATTATTGACTAATGTGTATCCCCCTCCCTCCATGTTCAAAAAAAGATGCAGATTGCGTAGATAAACTGCACTTCAAAGTGGCAGCCATTTTGAAGAATCCCTTTCTTCATTTCTACTATTTCCTCACTCAGCAAATGGAGGAAACTCTCCTCACTGATGTGTAATTTTGCTAGTGGCCAGAGGTGGAGCTCTTCCTTCATTCATTATCATCCTAGTGGCCAACATGTTTGCAGGGATAAGTGTGTGCTGATTGGAGTTTCAGCTTGTAAAACAAAGCACATACCTTCTGTCTTTGAACCATGCTTTGTCACATTCGAGTTTCCTCACTCACTCAGCACCATCTTGAACTCGGAACCATTTGTTTTTGTATGAAAGCAGTGTAAAGGACCTTTAAATTCCTGTATAGGGAAACGGTTATTGCTGTATCAGCAGAGAAGTTAATGTTGGATTTAAAAATTAAAGTGACTGTGATGCTATGTCTCAAATGTTATAATTCAGAGGTAGCGGCCAGTAGCTCTTCAGTTTTTGGGTAACTGCTAGACTCCGTTTGTTCTGCCAGCCATATGGGGATTCTTTGTATACATATTTCCGTATTAGATAGCCGGATGGCAAGAGCCAGCACATCGCACAGAGCTGGTCTTGGTGCTGGTGCTGGCCTTGTCCTCCCTCAAGCTTATGCATATGTAATATGTATATGTGATTATTGTTCCATGGTCAAATTTAGCTTATGACAATAGTATTGTGTTTCTTTTCAAATTCACTATAATCCTAGATTTATAATATTCTGATCATTATTGAGTTTAGCCACCACAAAGCAATATGGTTAGGCCTTTGTGGACTAAGCTTAGTGTCAAATGGGTTTCATCGTTTACCTGTTAGATGTATCCCTTGGAAATAAAAATGTATTTTTATTTTTTTTGTTTATTATTTTGATTTACACACCAGACACACTGTCAGTAAATGCACTTACTAACTAACATAGAAGCTCTACTGTTTATGGTTGAAAGTATAACATTGTTGTACATAATGGCCAACACCAACAAAATCTCAGCAGAAATAGAGTGCATCAGATATTGCAATTTTGAATAGGACATGTGCAGTGCATGCACAATTTAGGTAAGGCCTAGGATTATATTATAGATTTATTTGGCCATCTAATTTGTTCATATTGGATAGCTTGTCACCACTGGTTAGTTTTCTTCTTCTTTTTAACAATTTAATAAAAAATGATCATCTGATCTGCTAGTAATGTATTTGATCCGCTTAAGTGAGGAAGACAGAGTTTGTGGCCTTCAGAAAACAAAATCACCTTTCCCAATATAACATGAAAACTAGTATCCACTGTATCCCTTGAGACCCCCGGCCAACTCCCATGTCAATCGCTTTCTCATCCTCTTCAGATATCTTTTTGACCCTTGCAGAAAATATTCTACTGGACTTATTCCAGCTTATAACCATATTCTTCACAAGAAAATAGCAGGTCACTTTGCAATTAGAAGTTTATTTAAGAGGTATTTTGACACTCTCCATGTTGTTGCTTTAAGGAATACTTTATTCCAATGGTCCTAACAAAACAGCTGTCTCCCACATCTGACATCTTTTGTGTGCTGTTTATATTAGCTGGTGCTTTTAGGGAATTTAATATTGAGTTTGGTGCAACAGGACAATTGATTAATTATTGTATTAATGTTTTGTTTTTTTTGTATTTTGTTACCTGCAGATCAGAAATGAAACCTCTCTTATTCTAGAAGAAGAAATCCCAGCAATTGAATTGAGAGTGGAAGAAATGAACAGGATCTACTGCAAAGTAGATAAACTAGAGGTTTGTTACACTACCAACTGCATTTATCATTTGGCCCATTGTCCAGCTTAATTAATAAGATTTAGTTTCACCTTTTTGTGCTATTTCCTGGTTTTCTAGAACAGTCCAATATTTATTTATTTTTTGCTTCTGATTTTTCTAGTGACTGATACATACAAATATATGTTATGGGCTTAGTAAGTAAATGACATTCTCTGTTTTCTTTTCTCTGCTTGTACTTGCGATCCTGCAAGTTTTACAAAATGCATTCTTAATTTTGTTTAGGTTTGGTTATTGTATCGTAAGGCTAATATGTTTCTGTATGTTACCTTGGGATATAAACACAGCAGCTTATGATTAGAATACAGTAATGGATTTAGTAATATTAATTTACCACTCTTGGGGGGATAAATGTATTAAGGAGTGATTTTTGCAAATCGCAGATATTCTGTGACTGACAGCTAAATTTAAAACTGCAATGTGTTTAAAGGCAAAATTTGCCTTTAAACACATTGCCGTTTTAAATTTAGCTGTCAGTCACAGAAAATAGGTGAGTTGCAAACTTTGCTCCTTAATACCCTTTGATGTCTTTAAAATATACATCATTTTAAGTAAGCTAAATAATCAATTTGGCAGCTCCCATTAGTATTTATAAGTACAGATAAGCTGGTGGATAATGTTCTCTGAGAAGAACGTATGCCTATAAAATATACTGAAACTGAATTCATGTTTGAGGATATATTTTCCCTTTAACTCAGATTGCTTAGACCTAATGAGACTGTTACACTTAGTTTAGCGTAGTTTGTGGAATTGGCTCATATAATTGTAACATTTCATTGTGTACCTAAAATAAATCATTTGTAGATTTATACGGACATGGGGATTACGTCTCAATTTTTGTTTGTAAAAAAAGAAGCAGAAATCAGGGTAATAATTATGTGTATATATAATCAAAAATGGATGTTGTCACTTAATATGTTCAGACTACTTACATTTATTCAATAATCCAAGGATAATGTTGGGTTTTTAGAATATAATGCTGTGATTTTTTTTTGAGCATTGTTATCCTTTTAGTTAGTGGTTATACTTTGTATTTTAACCAAATGTCTTGTACACATCAGATCTATCCCGCTGTTACATTTGGCCCTTGCTGTAATTACATATGTCGGAGGTCTCTGCGTAGGTGGAATGATACCTGTGATCTTGCTGTGTTGCTCATAGGCCTTTGTGAAGATGGTCGGCCATCATGTGTCTTTCCTGGAGGAAGAGGTGATCCGAGCGGAGAGAAATCACTTGTCATTCCCACAAGCTGTGAACAGGATACTGGCAGGGGCTCCTATCCCACCCTTCCGACTTGTAAGTCTTTCTGTCTTATTCCTAAGGCTGACCCGTGTCTGCATTTTTTCATCGTTGAGGAGATAATCATACTGTGTTTTTTTGTTGTTTATGTGCATAAACATATATGGTATAATTTGCACATAGAAATGACATTTCTGAAATTATGTAGCATTATGATTTTGCCCCAATAATGCTACATGTTAAGTACCAATATCTTTATTTAGTATTTTGTTGTTTTCATTCCTTGTCAGTTTACTTTTAAAAAAAAAATAAAAAAAAAAATGTCATATAAAACAGTAAGTTCTAGTTTTTAGAAAGCAAGTGAAATAAAAAAAAGTTCTGTCTGTTGTCTGAAATAATTTTTAAGATTAGATGTGATTTCTGCAGTCACACACTTGAGAAACTTAATATTGGCATTCTGACACTCGCCTGGTGATTGTTTTGAAAAAAGATACATTGTGATGACTAATCAGATTCCATAAATGAAGAGCAATGTCCAAGTTAAAGGATCTGGCACTAATTTCTATGTTTTCTTGCTATTTTGTGTAAATCTCCTTGTTATATAGTGTTGCATCTAATAATTAATGTAGGCTTTGAACTAAAATCAGCGAAGTTTTATCTAGTTGACTTTTTATTGCATCACACATTAACTTTTACTTTGTTCATTGTTTTTTTAAAAGTGACATGCAGTAAGACATAAATATAAGTGTAATAGTATTTTAACTGGCTACAGTGTGGCAAAAACTAGTTCTTTACACCATCATACTTTACACCATCATACCTTTTAATATTAAGTGAACAACTACTCAGCTTATTTAGAACAGAGTAATTGTAACTAAGCTGTAAGATCTGAGGAATTGTAATCTCCCTGGAAAACTTTCATCTCAAAACAGCCACAGCTACACCATCTGCTGGGGCCGTATCATCACTTTACTGTAAAAGACCGTCCCTGGGGGCAAATGCCCCCTGCCAGCTCAACCCTGACAACAAAAGATCTATCAGATGCACCAGGAAAGATTTTGTGTAACCTAGATGGAACATAGTACCAATGGTACATCAATTTCTAAGCACTTTCATTGATCGTAACACAGATAGAACTAGAAGTGGTTCATGTCTGAATTTCCGCCCAATCCTCTGTCCAGGAGTTGTCCAGTATCGACTACCCAAACCTGTTTGTGTGTTTTATCCGATGCAGACCCAGGGAGACAGAGCTTGGCATACAATGTAGTGACTACATTTTTTTTAGACTCCTGCCTCAAGCATAATGATTCAAAAGTGGTGAGTGGTCTTGTTATTAAACAAGATCCTTGGGGTGCATGGAAGTTCCTAATTTTCAGGAATTGATAAAAATGCTTGTGAAAAATATTAAATAAAGTTTGAAGATCAGGAAATTGAGGGAAAGAAGTTGAATGAGTTAAGTCATTGAGGAATCTAACTACAACTAACCGCCACGGAGAGGAAAATGGCGAGACTGGCTGGAAAGTTGAGTTTGCTAAACATCAGGTCAACTGGGGAAGGTTCCGGGCTAGGGTATACAGTTTATTGACCCTGTCCAAAGGGATATTACAACTGATTGGTGGGATTTAGCTTGTATAGGTCTGCACTTTCGATAGAGATCCAAGTTTTATCGGGAGCGGGCGTATGCCATTGGACACACTGAGCAAGTTGGGTTCCTTGATAATCTTTAAAAATTTGGAACTTAATTTGAAGGTTTGGAGGGTGGGAGAGGGGACTCGTCTGGGAAGGGCTGGAAAAGATATAGGTGCCTGGGAAGAATCCTCATCTTGACAGAGTTAACACACCTGACCAAAGAGATAAATTGCGAAGTTCAGCATGCTAAGTTATTATTTATATTGCAAAGTAGGTGAGGATAGTTAGCCTGATAGAGATGATGATCATTTTTTAGTTATGAATATGCAGAGGTACTACTGATATCAGATATCTAAAATCGGTTGAAAGCTTTCTTCTTGTCTAAAGCTAATAAAAGAGTTTTGCTTCTGTTTATAGAGTGAATTGGATCTGTTGTGCGTCTGATATTGTCTGAAGCTAGACAGATAAAAATGATCCTGAAAAGATAACAAACATAAGGGCGTATTCAATTGTTTGCCGTGACCACCAAAAAACGAGCGCTCGAAAACTATTACCGTTTATACGGTAATATTGCGCGTAATTACCGTTCATACGGTAATTTACTTGCTCAATTTCAGCTCGCTGCTCAGGGAGCTGCGAGCTGAAATTGAGCGAGTAATTACCATATAAACGGTAATAGTTTTAACGCGCTCGTTTTTCGGCGGTCACGGCAAACAATTGAATACGCCCCATACAATTCTATATATTTTGTATTGAATATTTTTAATTATGTTTTGAGGATAACGACCCTCCGTATCTGTATAGGATCGAAGAAGAGTATAGGGAACCTTGCTGTGAATCGAAATGGACACCCCTCTTTTTATTACAATATACAGAAGAGAAAAAATACCTGCTTTTTTTCTTCTGCATGCACTTAATATAGTTATACATTTGTTAGGCAAGTTGAACTCATTCACATTGATGGATAAGATCTTCAATGCCATGTGATTGCTGAATGGTGGAGAATTATTACAAGAACCGGGTGTGCTCTATGGAAAGGGCAAGCTTGAATCTCCCTGAGCTTGGAGGGGTGAGTGGGGGGGTGAACAGTGGGTGAGAAAGGGAGGGAGCATTTTCTAAGGTGTTTTCACTAGGGTCTAAGCACCTTTATTATCTGCATCTCCATCTCCTGCTCATTCATTGTGGTCCCAGCTTTGAAGTGGGTGGGAATAGAGAAACCTGCAGCCAATCGGATAATCCGAATATTCACAATAGCACACGATATTTCAACAGTGTGCTGATCTTGTGGTAGGCATTGACCCTGTCCACTCATGTGATTCTTGGTGTCTATGAGGGAAATGAATTAACTTTTGTTTACTGCAGTTCTTTCATTAACTAAATGATCTGCATGCCCACTTGTTTTTCAGCAGATACAGCTTAAGTCTTTGGTGTGTTGGGCATCTTTGAAGGATAGTCTAGTTAGTTTATCTGTAGTGCCCTGTGACAGTTAATTGGTTAATAAGAACCTGCTTATTTTTTTGCACATGAAAACCAAGAAACCCCTGAACTAAACTTGTTCTGTCCTGAGAATAAAGACAGACGCTCTCTGGGGCCTGTAACCTGACACCTAGTATAAAGAATGAGATGCTATTCATGTAATAAAACACACTATTAGAATACCCATTGCAATTTTATTATGTAGCCTTCTGCGTAACTGCAAGTAAAAAAATAACATAGGGCAAATATGGTTCTCTTCCAGAATCATGGGCAGAGGTACTTACAAATTTGGGGTTGCTCCTTAATTATGTGATTACTACCAATTAGTGCCAGTTGACTAGAATAGAGGTTCATACAGGAAAAGGTTCTACAGGGCTTCTTGTTCTATTAAAATACCTCAAACAGATCTGTCAGATCTTTTCTCCAATAGATAAACCAACAAATTATATGAGCACGGCGCTACACAATAATGTCTCAATATATGAAGCTTCAAAATAGAGAGTCTGTTTTTGGAAAAATCCAATCATTAAAGTCTTTGAAGAAGAAGAATTCTGATAATTCTTGAACAGAGATATTGGACAATATGTGTATTTGAAAAAACTTTATTGATTTGATTTTTCCCAAAACGGACTTTCTCTATTTTGAAGCTTCATTTATTGAGACATTATTGTGTCTCGCTGTGCTCATATCATTTTTTGGTTTATCTATAAGGGATCTTTGCTCGGGTGGATTGGAGCAATATATACGAGTGGCTGCTGAACACATATTCTTTGTTGTTGCGCTATGTATCCCTGTGCTCTTTTTCATATATCTTTTCTCCAATAAGCTACATAGACAATAATGTGAATATTACCCTCTATCCTTGTGTGTAATTGTACTTTATTTAAAAAGAAAAAAAAAAAAAAAAAGGAAAAGAAAGTACCATAATGTTCTATGCTAGTTCAAACAGACATACTGGTCTGATTTGAAATCTACATCAAGCCCAAATAAGATTACTTATTGTTTGTCCTAGAACTGATAGGTGCTATACATATATTTGTGAGTTGCAGGTTCAGATGGTCTTTACATTGAATTATTTAAATGGTTAAAAGGATTGATGATTACTTTGTTTGCTCAGTGTATACAATGCATAGTCTGCCTCTCATGCTTTGTGTAACCAGCTGCTATACTCTTCCACAGTAGCATGCGCGTGTGGGTATCTGACTTGTTTAACTTGGGCAGAGCCACCTATCGGAGATGCCCTACCTTCATGTGATTGGTATTTAGTCTCTTGCCACGGGGATTAGACTTGCACAGAATGCTATGGGCCTCTTGAGGGGTCCTGTAACTGGAAAAATAAGTTTGTTTATGGATGGCATGCTTCTTTATCTTTGAGATTCTGGTCCTTGTCTGGCAGCTCCTCAAGGGAATGTGGGCCTCCCAAATGTCCAGTAATATTACTCTTCTTCACAGCTTGTCATAGGTCTTACTAATTTGAGGGTAAAATGGTGAGGGATGAATCTTTAATTAACCACTGCAACTCTTCTCTCTGTGACCCTGAACACATTCTCTTCTGCAAAATCACTGACCAGTCACCTACTCGGTTAGAATTACATATTCAAGTTGGTCTTTGGTCTGTGAGCAGGGGCACATAGGATATTTTGTACAGAGGAAAATAATGCATACTAGGGAAACCCGGCAGTAACCGGCTTAAATTAAACTGAAATGACTAAATTCCTTTATTAACTTTCATTAGGCTCTGTGCAAGAGGGTTCACTTGAAACAACATTGTGTTAAGATCATTCATCAGTGTTATATTACAGTTTGGATTTCTAGCCATGCTGTGCTCACTTGCCTGTTGAGTATCAAGGATATAAAGTTGGGCATAACTTGGAGTAACTGCAGTATCTGGATGCAAGCTTCCTATTAAGTGATGTACATCACCATGAATTTTAAAGGTGTTTGGTATATGACCAGAGAACTCGGCAATATTATCTTTGAAAGATGCAAAGGCAAATTCAGAGCTGTAACTGAGAATATTATGGAGTTAATGAGCAGTGTATTCTCCAGCTCCTATTTTTCAGGTGCTCAACTCAGCTGTTTTTACTTGGCACCTGTCTCTTGGAGTTTAACAGGGTTCTATTATAATAGAATAAACCATTGTTTCTCCTATTAGAACAGGCACTATGTGAGCACTACAGCCAGCAGTGTGTGTTAGACCACTGACCACCAGTCTGACCAATCCTGGCAGGTGTGAGCAATAACCTCCACAATTTTTGCAAGGTATTACAACTGCCCCCCACCCGGCTACTTCTTAATGCCACCCGGTTGGCAACATTTTATGGGGAAATCCATGATGAGTACATAATTCAGGGGTATTTGTCATAAATAGTTATGCTAAATATGGTGGAACAACTACATCAGGCAACGAAACCCTTCCATTGTGACAGCAGTCTGAAAAATGGCCATTATTCTCCTCTACCAAAAAGTGTAGGGAACCACAGTTCACACATTGTACCCAAAGAGTAGTATTGTGGCAAATACATCATGTCCAATGCAATCGTTGTATCAGTGGTTTGTGATTGTTGATTGTGACAATAATATTCTTGACTGTAAGGCCTTTGAACTGTGTTCTCTGGGCAACCTATAAGGGTTCCACCATGCCGACATCCTCAAAGACGGCCTATTGGTATGTTTGTTGTAAACAAAGTAAGGATAAGTGAATTATGAAATAACACAGTAGTTCATGATTGAGGTCCTCACAAGACACGCTGATATATGTGGATGCAAATGACTATCACAGTTTCCAGACTACCCAGCAGGTCACATGTTCCAGCTCACCCGCCACAGCTTCGAGAGCAACCAGCAGATGTATTGCCAACTGTCACATTTTCCGGAGGTAATGCATTGTTGTAAATGGCGGGGCGACAGCGGCAATATTTTTTTGCAAATCTTCAGACCAAGACCTTTAATTTGGTATATGATGTGCCCCTGCTCAGACAACAACATCATAGAAATAAGTCACTCTTAACCGTTGTACTTATGCTATTAATATATAGATACTTTATGTTGCACAATGCTTCTTTGGCGAGTCCTCAGACCTCCCCAGGGCACGGCCGTCATGGGGTTTAGTACCTTGGCCAGCAATACATAGATAATGGCCTGCAATACTTTATAGGCTTTAAAACAAGAGTTTGGTCTTCAAAATCACAACTTTTTTTAAAAAAATATTCTTCAATTATCTGTGCATTTAGTACAACATTTCTGGGCTGCCCACCTAACGTGGGAGATTTTATGCTTCCTGAGGTATTCCTCCAGGCTGTGGTTCTGATATCTGCGCGTATCGATATGTAGAGTTGCTTAGGTAGTGAATAAGGGAAAAGAGATATGGGAGATACATGCTGGTCCCCTGGTTAATGCTGCTTGGGAAGAAGCTCTTGAGTCTCCAATTGCTTCTTTCCCTACAATCACTGGATTGGCCCGCAGAGGATGTCTGTACCAGTACCACACTGTGGCAGACATGGCTAAAGTCCCTACCACAATCATCCCAAACCTGGAGGCACATATTCTACTCACATACAAACCTATTGAAAATATATTTTTGTGCCATCAGTCATAATAATTATAAGAAAATTGCACATATTTCACTTTAGATTGGCCACTCTAGCCCCTCCCTCATACAAGTCTTTATATGTCTATTAATATTATCCTTCATGTATATAACTGTGACCCATTTCACAGTGTTATTCATTGAACACCTTACAAAAAATGACACGAGGCAGAAGGTAAAAATGGCCCTGTCAGAATGAGATTACAATCAAAATGGTGATGGGAAAACTTATTACATAAGGTAAAGGAATAACAATTGTTGCTGTGTTTGTGGTTACTGTAAGGAAGAAGCATTTTCAGCCACCAGTAATAATGCAGCCATTAGCATTGTTGCGCAGCTACTAGAGGTGCAGCATAGTTGGAATGAGGAGACTGTGGAAGTTGGAGACTTGAAAGATGAACTAGTCTTTCTAAAACTATTTAAAAAGCTGCTGGTAACCATGACTGTGCTTCATTTATCTTACTGAACCTTTTTTCCTCTGCTGGTTCTGGAGAAGGCTTTCACTCTTTTGTTGATTGGCGCTTGTGTTATCTGCCAGCTGTTTAGCTGTGTGCACAATATATTTTTTGGGCATCATGCTCACTGCTGGACACAGAGCCAGGGCTGCCACCAGCAAGGAGGCCTTAGAGATCATCAAATGAGGAACTGTGAGTCTGTAGCTGCAATGACAAGTGAACGGTCTTTGTCCAGCAGCTGAACTGATATAGTATTTCAGTAGATCTTCAAAAGAGCTTTGCCTTTGGCACTACTCCATAATTTCCCACTGCCATCACATGTTTTACGGTTTTATGTGTGAGAAGACGATTCTGTAGGATGTAGATCATGAAGCTGTTCTGGAGGTGCTGTCCCCATGCCTGTGTATCAATGCCATCTAAATAACAGAGATACATTCTGCAATATATAGGCTGATGTGGTATCGGCTTTAGCCATTGGAAGCTTGTGCAGTTTGCTGTTTTCTACCTGTTGGACTTCTAAGTGCTTCACTACATATGTGCCTGTTCATTGCTGGAGCACACCGATTGATATTATATATTTGCCGGTATCTGTCTGACTTGATGTGTCGGCTGCTAAGTTTTGCAATAAACCTATTTTTCTAATTTACAAAAATAGAAATAGGCCTGGGTGACCATTAATTTAATTTGATCAAATGTAAACTGCCAAATGTGTTAACTGATCTTTCAGTTGTCACCAGATGAAAAATTAAATTCAGAAGTTATGAAGCTGGAGCCGACTGATATGTGTATTCTAATATGGTCATTAAAAGATAGTACTAACCAAAACTAAAAATGTTGCTTTGGGTTAGTAAAGTGAGTTTCTTCTATGTCTGTGATAGTCCAAGGAGATGACCATTTCTCTGCTAGGGACAGGCAGTTATCACACTGTTGTGGTGTTGACCTTGCATACATTGTGGGACCTGCCACACCTTCCCCACCATAAACTACATTTGTAGTTTTAGCTGGATTTGACTTTTAACATTTTACAACTATCCTTAAACTGTCCAACATTGTGCAAATCTCTGTCTACTTTGTCTGTGTGCAAAGAACAGTTCTGGGGTTTTAGTTTTACCTTTATCAACACAGCTAGTCCATAAAAAAATGAAAAAGAGCCAAGATTAAGCTGGGTTGCCATTTGTCCTGTTTTACACAGGGGCAGGACTGTTATCCGCTTGTACGGCCTGTGCTCATACTATGTTGGTCCAACTCGGTCCTCATAAATTTAATTCATGAACAGTTCATGAGAAAAGGACCTAAGATTACTGGGAACTTTTGTTGGGCTGGGGAGACAAAAACCGCACTTGAATGACATGGTGATGTTTGACGAAGTCTAGGAAATGTGGAAGAGGCTAGATTGTTCAAGACTATATGAAGGGGAGGCATATAGGGCCCAGAAAAAAAGGACTCTCAAACCATACAGTGGATATAATAAGTCTATACACATTACTGAAATTGCAGGTGTTTTGTGATGTAAATTCAAGATGAACCAACAAAATGCAGGTGAAAAACTAATAGACATATTTTTTTTTTTTCAATAATGGTTTTTATTAAAGCTTTTAATTACAGGGTACATACAAAAAGAAAAATACACATTTTAAAGAAAAGACGGTGTGAGGGGGAGGAGAAAGGGAGGCAGTACAAATCAATACATATCAATAACATTAATAGACATTTTTTAAGAAAAAGAAGTGTAACTAAAGAACCTACAATACTCTGGTTGCTTAAGTATCCTTTTGGCTATAGAATAGTTCAAGGAAAAGGTAGTGATTGTACATTAAAGGGAACATGTTACCTATCCACAAAGGAGACAGACATTTTGTGGCCTGGATCAATAGTTATAAGATTGCAGATTATCAGTTCACAAGGAACCAGTGACATCACTGAGGCACAAGTCACTTTGTTCCTTGTGAATTGATAGGCTGTGCTTAATGCCTCAACTTCTAGTGATAGGCTGAATAGTGGGTCAGTCCACAAAATTGCTTCCTCCAGTGTCTGTACTTGTACTCCAAAGAAAATCACACTGTAGTTGCCTCTGGTGATGGGATAATAGACAGTCAGCCCTCATATTCTCTCCAGATTCTTGATTAAGACATAGGAAGGAGGGAGTGTTGGATGGGCGTTATATCCACAGATTTCATCTTCTATTTATAATTAAATCTCAATGCTGGCACATTTCAGCCTATTCTATGTGCACACTTAGACTAGGGATAGGTGTAACTATTTTTCTCTGTGACATAAACATTTGTATTACTCTCCTCTACTCTATAAATGACAATATTAACACTGATTATTATCTCATCTACCAGCAAGGTAGAAGCCACAAATGTGGGCTTGTGTGGAAATAGCATTTTATAAATTAATCATCTACATAACTCCTGAACTGTCTTGGTGTGCCTCATTATTATTTGTCGCTGATTTGTATAGAGTGCTTCAGATTTTACTGTGGTCGACGACATGACAGGGTATTTTACTGCAAATGAATGCACCTGAATGCAAAAAAACATCTTTCTTTGTCATATCTTTACGCATTGTGTCTTCTTTTTTTTTTTTTTTTTTTTTTTTTTTTGCTTTCTTCCTACTTGTGAGTTAAGACGGTGGCTTTGTGTGCAGACTGAGATCATTCAGTGGTGTAAGGAAGCAGGCAGCCATGCCTATGGGAAAGCAGGGGAAATACAAGCTGAAACGGACACACCGAACATTGGAATATTACACTGTCTCCGCACCTTGTTTACTCGCATTATGAGATGATCGAGAAGTTAAAATTACATTAATATGGAAAAGTTATTCTAATAAGAGTGGTGGGGGTTGTAGCACACAGATACAGTAGACGGTGCTTATATTTACTCTGTACTTAAATCACATTGGTTTTGCAGGTGGTGCATGCAAAGAGCGCACAATCGAATCTCCGCTCATCTGTAACATCATGCACATGTATGCACTTATGTAAGTGCATAAGAGTTCAAAAGCAGATGTTAATATTAATATATGGTTAATATTTATGTATGTTAATGTCACTGTCTAAGGAAATAGCTAATGTAAGTGACTTTTTCTGTTTATCCTTTTACAGATCTAGAATTATACTTTCACTTACAATCATATTGCCTCTCCCCTCATGAAAATCCATCAGTTGGTGCTTCACTGATAGATAGTAGACAGTTTCTCATTTACTGACAAAGATATCGCAGCTTCTAGTTGTTTGAGATACAAATTCCAAAACTGTAGAGCACAAAATACTAAAATAGAATTCATCAGAACAGACACAAATCTGTACAGAGTTAATTGTAATTATACAACCAATAAGTATGCACATGTGCACACACTAATATATGTCTGAAGAGGCAGCCATTTTCATTGACCCCTTATCTCAGTTGCATAGGTTGTTGAAAAATAGATATTTGTTAAATAGCAATAATTTCAGGTATGAGAGAAAAGCATTCTACTACTTGTTTGTATGCTTCTAGAACGATCTTCAGTTCTTCTTTCTCTTTAAAAAAATTATATATATATATATATATATATATATATATATATATATATATATAAATATATGCAGAAACATTATACTAGACAATCTTCAGTAGCCCAGAAGCCGGTTATAGGTGAAGCCACTCTGCCCTGTCACAGTGTGAAGTAAATAGGCAAAGGTCTTTTTGACTACATTCCCATTGCACAAGATCTGCCTGGCATGGCTTTCTTGCCACCTCTAGGTTCCCAATGCTTATCCTAGTTACACTGGCTTACTGGCACAACAGGGGTTAGAAAAAGCATCTGTGCTTTCTGGTGGTGGTGTTTCCTGTGGTTCAGTTTAGTGAAAGAGGATCCAGAGGCTTCTCGTTTTACTCAAGGTACAAAGAAAGACGCTCATTAATATTGGGAGCTTATCTTAAAATGTCCATGATTTTTTCCCGCTATGTTCTTAAGGATGTTACTGGTACAACTTGCATTCTCGGTTTAGTAGTAGTAGTTTTTTTTTTGTAACTTCACAGCCTTTAGCAATGTGACCTCTATTTGGTATAATACCTCTTCCGCTTTAAGGAAAGCTTCATCTTGAATCCTTATTGCTCCACTGATAGAGCTGCTAATGAAAGCTTGTTAAAAGTGAAAAACAGCTAGTGTTTTCATTGCATGGTGAGGACCCATGGCTGGAACATTCCGCATAGAGATACTCCTTTCCTAATGCCCTATCAACAGGACAATCAAATGGGTGTGTTTAACCAAAACCAAAAGATTGACATTTCACTGCCTTGTGGGGATGGTTTCCTGTATTCTGGCCATCTGAGGGCATCCATATACAGGCAGCCACTGACATCTAGCCTCGGCTAGTCAAACAGGCTATAGTCATGGACAACCACTGCATATTAATTTAACTATTTTTATGTGGAGCTGTTATCCGGTTCTTTATGTCGTAGCTAACCAGTTCCGATCTCTGTGTGGATGGCTCAGCCATGATCCATGCAACGCAATCATGTTTTCTGGGCACGCTGCATGTCCGAATAAAGTTCACCATGTGCTCTTCCACAACTTAGACCTCCTTTCTGTCCCAGGTTTTTCCGCACTTCTTTACGACCTGAAAGAAAGCAGAATTGTCCACTACAGATAAATCGGCGTAACACAGAGAAAACCACATGCTTTGAGTAGCAAAACCGTGTGCTACATTAACCTTTAAGCCTTTGGTCCTGTGTTGCCAGATCCTTCCATTGTCTCCATTCTGAAAGGAAAGTGTCGACCAAATGCATGCCCTCTTTTCTCTTTGGTTCAGGGAATTGCTCATCGTCTGACTCGTCACCTTGTAGCTGGGCCGGTTCTAATGAAAAACAGATATATAATTGACTTAGAATGTAAAAATCAAATCATATATGAGATTTTGAATCTAGCATCTGGATCAATGGTCATCTCTTCTTGAGAGCTGTTAAAAAGCTTATTGATCTTGTTCTTGATCTTTAATGGACAAAAGTGTTCCAAGCAATACATACGTGTATGGTTGTGGAGAGACTATTCAAAATCTTACCTAGGTGGTATAGGACACCCAGTTTGCTGTACAATTTGTTACCTGCTGGTTTTTGCCCCAAACTCACTTCATACTGGCAAATCGTTTTTAGTCTTTCAAAGGAAATCTCTAATTACACGAGATCCGTCCTCAAACATTTAAACAATGTCGGTAAGGCACTCATCCCGGTGCATTGGTAATCACCACACTTCCTAACACTAAAGAATGGTTTGACTGTATAGACATCTATCTTTATATGGGTGAAATAACCTTAGCGACTGAACACAAATTCAGTGCTGTTTTTCTCAAGCTCGGAAAGTGCTAGTGTAACATATCCGAAGCATTTCTGGAAGAAAAGGTAGTTGGCAGCATCTTGGAAACTTTCCCTTCTCTTCTTCGATTGAATAAGATCATCTGTGCCAGGGTGACCTTTTGCAAGCAATGCCCAATTTTTAAGTGAAGTGGATAAATTGCTGTGGTATATGAGATACAATTGCATCTTTTTCACATCTTCAATGAATGGCTGAGGCACATTTTATTTTGACTTTCTCATAGTTTTTAAGGCAGCCAATAAGATCAGCTCATTCCATCTTGCTTTATAAATCTTGAAGTTACGTGCAGTTTCCACTATAATATTGCAGCCCTCCATCATTGCTTGGCATTCCACAATGCTCGAGATCTTTCGCAAGCCATAGCCAACATTCAGTGCCAGCGAGGTGATCATGAATTAACCAGTTTCATTGTCCTAGCCAGCTTCACACCATCTACTAAATTCAGAAGGTTTGATGGAATATTAATCTTTCACCTTCTCCATAGGGGTAGCTTTACTGGCATGTAACAGTAGTCATACCATTTCTCGAAGCTTCTGAATGATGTTTTGCCGACACGCCCCCTCCACAGCATAAACACACACACACATTTGTCTGACAAAAGTGACTTGTTGGGACATGCCAGGGTTTGATGCTGGGTATATTGACAAGGTTTCCTGCATTGACTAGCATATTGGGGACTTCTTTTTGTGTCCCCGCTACGGCTGAAGTACCTACAGTGTTGGTGTGTAAACAGCTTATTGTCCTCGCAAGTATAAGAATACAAGTACACACACTGTTTTATAGTGTGTCATACTATACCACCTGGTATTTTAGATATAGTGTACTTTTATTTACGCTGTCCAGTTCTCTACTGACTTAATTTTTCCCATAACCCCTAGTACTAGTTTGCTTACAGGAAGTCGTGTGTGTGTGTGCAAATAGACTTCCCCCATTTGCGAAACCTTCGCTCTACATATATATTTTTGAATGTTATTTGTGTTTTCATATTCTGGCACTCGATTTATTGGTCTTTTTAAAATGTAAGCATAGATTACCAATCATTTAAAATAACTTCAAGGGACTTTTTCCTGATAGAGTTGCATCATCATATAGAGAGCAGTCTTGCAGGCATTTTTGAGCCTTATAACCCCTATTAGACAATGGTACCTATCCCCCTGAAAACTGTTTTAATGCGTAGATTGTGAGAACATTCACAGTACTAGAATAAGAAACCTTTTATTGTGCGGTTGGTCAGTATTGAAGAATACATTCATTTCCATGGCTTTTTTTTTATAAACCTGGGACTGATCCTGGAAATTAGGGACACATGGAAGTTCTGAAGCATTTAGTCATATATGTTCAGCAAAATTTGATGTATTACACATATGCTGTGTATTGCCTGATCCCACAAAGATGGTCTCTACAGTATAGACTTTTGGTGGCATTATTTACGAGTTTTTGCCTTTTTTTTTCCTTGTCATGTTAGCCTATCATATACCAGTGATGCTACTAGGCTGCATGATTATTGGTTGAACCTACAAAATGTCTACCTCCACTGTGTCTACTTGACATGTGTACTTTTAAATCTATTGTGCTCTCAATATCGCCAGTTTCCTTATATAATCTGTTTAAAGTACATTGCTTTGTTCTCTAAATAACAAAAGGTGGTACTCCTGTCCTGTATTTCTGTACTACAGGCATTTGGGAAAATAAATGACCTTTAAAAAAAAAATTCATTGTACATCTCTATTAATGTGATGATGGAGAGCAAAGCTGACGGCATCTCTGCCTTTGTTTAACCGATCCTTCCCTTTATGTACTACTGTAAGTTGTGGTCGGGTTGCTGTTTACTCACTGAGGAGTGTCAAGGGAGTGTCAGTACTGTAGTAACAATACTAGTTCGTTACTTGACATTGCCGGAGTTATTCTGGTAACCAGAACATGTAGAGGCAGAGTCTGTCTCACTCATTGCGCTCTACAAAGATGTGAAGTGAATGATAACAAATACGCTATGTATGTGTCTATAAAGTGTATGTGCAACAGTACTATGTTCATACTGTTTCACTGTATGGATGTCAGCCTTTATTGTGTGCATTGAACACGATTCCTTATATACATTTCCATTTGTGGAGGAGCTAAAGCTGCCATATTACCTAAGTAGAGATACAAAGTATTCATAGATAGTAACAATAACTAAACTAAAAGCCACTAAATCTAGAATACGTGTTTCGTTATATAAAAAAAATCTACTGGCAACATTCACAAATTATTTGCCTGTGTATATTTTAGGAACTTTTCAAAACTGAAGCTATATTATCTAAGGCTGCGCTATGTGAAGGAACATCAGACTTTTGTTCTATATAGCCAGAAGTACTATTCCAAATGTAAGCGATCTCAAATTGGGCATGGTGTTTGAGAAATTAATTTACCGGTATTTCTTGGTTTGTCTCCATTTTGTGCTGTGACTGAAATGTTGATGTTTGTTTTTTTTTATTTGTAGTAACATTGTCTCGGCTTGCATTCTGTAGCTGAAAGTCTGTGTATCAGTGAAGTTTGCCATCTATTTTTACATATGGGCTCTTTCTCTAGTACCTCCATTTCTATGATACATCTGCCTGACTCGTGTATCTTTCTGACATGCTGGATTTTACTCTTATTCCCCTCAGCATCTCTATATGCCTCAGGTAGTCTCCCTCTTAACCGTACTGACTAGTGTCTTATTTCAATGCACTGCACCCTCCCCCCTCTTTCCTAAAGACTGGGCACGATTTCTCCCCCAGGCTCCTCAGCCGCAGTCTGGAGTAAGCTGTATGAAGTCGTATGCTCCCCCAGCAGCGGGATATGTATGGATATATAGGACAAGACAAGCGCCATGTTGTAAAGAGAGGACACTGTGTGGAGTCTGTTGCTCGATGTTGTACTAGAAAAATGACAATGGAATCGTGGCAGTCTTTAACTCTCTCTTGACTGAGCAGGGCTGCAGAGCACCTTGTTCAACTTTACCTTGTCTATTTCAGATTTTTCCTAGTTCCTGCGATGTTTCAGTCAGAACTTGACGTAGTAGATCTCATGGAGCTTATAGCTGTTATTTAATTTTACCTCAGACAAAAAAGTAGCATGGCAGCTCCATTCATACTGCTAAACCCAAGTAGTCATAGAAAAAACTGTAATCAAATGTTTTGGGAGCATAAGCCTCCTTTTGCGGTTTCTCCGTATGTCCTACATCTGTATATTTACCTACAGAATCTAGGTAAGTTTGACAGGACACAAAAAGATTAAAGTGGACCGGTCACCTACACACAGCTGAGACGGACAACTCAGCATAACAACGTTTCAGTGATGTCACTAGTTACTAATCCCTGAGACAGCAGAATTGTTACTCCCGCCCCGCTCTGCTGTTTATACACACACACACACACACACACACACACACACCTCAGGGTGAAACATGATGTGTCAGCATTGACTTGCAAAATGAAATGCAAAATTTGTGGATGCATTGCCCCATCCAACATTCTTCATATTGCTTTGGCTAGGAATTTGGAGATAAGATAGCGGCTCAGCCCCTACTCACCCTTTCCGTAGACACCAACAGAGTGATATTTCTCTGTGATAAGTATCCGCATCAATTCGCTGGGAGCAAAGTGTCTAAAGCCTCAGTGATGTCACTAGCTCCTACTGAAATGTATTTGTTTTGTTATATAAATGTTCAGGCCACAAAATGATTGCCCTCGCTGTGTGTAGGTTAGGCCTGGCCAGCCTGTAGCTCTGCAGGTGTTGTGAAACTACAAACCCCAGAATGCTTTGCCAGTAGATATTCAGCCGATAACTGGAAGGGAATGCTGGAAATTGTAGTTTCACAAAACCTGGTGAGCTACAGGTTAGCCAGGCCTGGTGTAGGTGAAAGGTACAATTTAAAGGATAAATACACACAAAACAGATAATGTAGTTTTGTGTGCTGTAAAATGAGTTCATATAAAAAAAAAGCTCAAAGCATAATCCGTCTGGATGTGCCATTTAGCAGATCTTTTGGATTCTCTGCTGGCTCGAACAGTCCCAAGCCATCGTCTTGTCCTCTTTCACACAGGTTTTGTGGGTGTCAATGCTGTTCCCCTCTACGCCTAGAGAGCAGTACAGTGTGGGACTGTTAGTACTATTGGAGGCCTCAGCAGATCAGCCAAATGTTGCATTCAAGGAAATGATGCTTTGGCTTTCTATAATAACCCCTACAAATCTACCTAAAATGTTTTTCCATTTTTTGGTCTTGGTAGATCTTTAATATTGAGCAAAGCATAGAACCACAAACCACTAAATCTAGCCACAGTGGATATAATCACATTATTATTATTAATCTGACAGATGCTTTTGCTTTTTAAAATACATAAAACACCAATAGAGGAACATTAGAGAAACAGAAACAGGTTTTTTTTGTCTATCAAGGGAATGCTGAATGTTTGTTATTGCATGGTGATAACAGAATGCATGGAGCTTATATAATAACATGGTGCAAACAATAATGATGTGCCGTAACTCATAGCAACCAATCAGTGCTCATTTTTGGCCAGCCAAGTGTAGCCAGCTTAATGAAACTGGTATCCTATTGGTACTGTTTCATTAAATAAGCTCTTACAGAATATAATAAGTAAATGGTCACTGTCTAGCATATTGTTAATGTATGAATCAAAAGTATAAATGTATTACTGCACAAATTGTGTTCAACATGGCCCTAAAATTGTATACTGCTTAAATATATACTTGTGATACTGAACCAAATGCAAGCATCACTACTGATGTATATTAGATTATGCTGCAAACATTCCATCTAATGATGTGAGGAGACCTTAAGCTAGGTACACACTACAGAAATTTTTTCCTGATGTGATATCTTTAACGATTTTACCAACGACTGAAAGTCACGATTAGCATGGCGATTCATGCGTGCACACTTACACGATTTACCTTCAGATCTGTGCTCTTCATAAACATCTGCTGAAAAGATTGTGACTCTAAACTCTATGGAGATCTGCCTACACTGCTGGTCGTGAGTGCATACATCGTTTCGATTAGAGATTTTATGTCTGGTTATAAAATCACATGATCGTGGCAGCATACAGACTAATGCAATATCGGACCTAGCAGTCATTTATCATGTGATTGGTACGAGAAAACAGAAGTCTGGAAGTTTCTTGTCTTGCTGTTGGCTCTGGCTTTAATAATACACAACTGTGCTCCTTTAGTTCAAACACTTGTTAACGTGTGCGTGTGTATATGTATATATGTATATATGTATATATATATATATATGTGTGTATATATATATATATATATAATATTGTTATGTGCGTATTGTCGCTAACCAATAACGATTGTCGAACCTCGATTTGTGTTTCCAACGCACAAAGATTTATTCGCAATAAGTGGAAAAAATATGCTCAAGCGAAGTAATAGTAAATACAGCCGTTACTTATCGCAGGCGCTCTGGATCCAGTGCAGTCATTCAATCCTGAAGTCTGGGGACAAGAAGTCTGCACTCTGGATCACAAGCTGCTGCTTATATACACAATCAAATACAGTAATACAATGAAGATGGTATGGCTTGCATCTATTGATCCGGGTCTCAGGAATGTCCAAGGGGTCGTCAATCATTGGCTGGTTCATCCTAAGGAATCCAAAGGAGGGGGTCATCTCTGCAGGGGGTATGCTCTGCTCTTCCCCCCAGAATTCCTTAGTCTTAAGTAGTTCATAATTCCCTATCATTCATAACTTGCGTATGCACTCTGCGATTCCCTCGCAGAGCGCACCAAACAGTAGGATATGTAACAAGGTTCATTATGATACCACTCATGATGTTATTCCTTTAACCCGTTCTGTGTATTTCACTAATATGCATGTAACTCTGATATAACATATAAATACTACTATATTTCGACATAACTGACTATGTGTTGCTACTACCAATAATGTGTACTATTTTATAAGTATGCGTGTTTGTGCGAATGTATGGTAAAAGACCAATTACTGTTGCTGCCACGTGTAGTGGATGCGTACGCCCTTTCACGCCGTAGCGTGCCCTTGTACGTCATAGCGTACCGTACGCATCTTTTCAGACAAAGACAACCAAGTTTGCTAGACTTTAATTGAAATGACTTTATCCAATTTACTGACTTCGACAGTTCCACCCTTTGATAGTGTAATAAACTATCACCCAATCACCGTTTCAAGTTCAGGATTATACAATACTTCTTCACAGACCATGATCTCGGTATCTGGTACCACCCTTTCAGTCTCTTTCTCAGTGTTACTCCCATGAGACCGTTTTCCACACTTCAACACAGTAGGAACACATTTGACAACTAAACCAATTGCTAAGATGACACCCAGTATAAGGAGAAGGAGCTTACCTACACTAGCAACCATTTCCTGTACCCACTCCCCCAGACCGGAGAACCATTTTGCTGGGTTCAACCATGAGAACCAACCCGCCACCTTTTCCCCGACCTCATATAACGAAGAATTATGGCTCTTTCGAAATTCCCATTTCAGCTGCAAAATTTCATCCATCTTCCGGTCTATAACCTCTTTAGGGTCTTCCGTATTATTAGTAATGTACGTGCAACATTTGACACCGAACTGGGTGGCCAGTGTCACACAGTACCCACCAGTAATAGAGGTGAGATAATTTAGTACCAGTCTATGTTGCACCAACTCCTTCTTGTACGCTTGTAGCTCCCTTCCAGTATACTTGAAAGTGTCATCATACATCTCGGTGATATTATCTATTAATTTAGCTAGGTCTTGGATATATTTAAAGTTTAATGTTCCCCGAGCGGTCCTGGTGAGATCTAGAGCAACCATAACTTGGAAACCAGCAGTTTCACTAATCAATTTTGTAGCTATGGGTTCCTCACCAGGAATCATATTTCTCTTGCCACGGTGTTCATACTGTGTGTGTATGTATGGTGGTGATGTAGTCTTGTGAATATCTACCATTTCTTCATGAGTAATAGTCATGATTTCAGGAACTAGTTTAGCTAAGAAACACAAGCCCTTGGAACTCGGAGTCACCCAGGAATAAGCTTTCCTCCCACAAACAAAATACACATCATCAGGGAGAACATAAGGAACAGTATGCCCATGAATTATATCACACAGAGTTTTGATAAAACTACCCATGCCTAGTGTCTCCATCTGCTCTAGACACGTGTCGGCATTAATGATATTTTCACATTTATCTGTAGAGACTTTTCCAATAGATACCTTCTTATGTTTGGTTATACGCCCTAACTTGTGACTTCCATCAGCATTCCTGCCTAGTAGTGACCTTGTGAGTCTCTCTCTAAAATGAGTGTGGCGAGCCATTGTCTGATCTGATAGGTCAGCCTCCCAATTCTCCAGGCGCTTTGCATGAGATATGTTTAGGCACAGCAACGATCTGCCTATGGAGTATTGTCGAAGCGTCAGACTAGGGGACCTAGTGTTATTGTACCTCCCTTCTATGGGCCTCCCACCCCTTAATTCGAGTACTTCGGATATGTTTAGCGGGAATGGCACTAGTCCTATGTTATGCTGCCCTTGAGGCACGTGAGAGCACACCCAACACTCAGTTTGGTTTAGCACCTTACCCACCAGGGAGTGATAATCCTCCAAAGGATGCCCGCCTATATTCAGAGTACTGGGGGACTGGCATCGTTGGATGCATCTCTCGTCAACTAGGGAGTTGCAGAACTTGCAGATACAATACTCATCAGACAATAGCCCCTCACACTGCCTCCGAGTTCCTGAGCTAGCAGACCTTTTCATAACCCCTGGACCAAGTTTGATAATGGGCTGCTCAGGATATCCTATTAACTTTTCTTCGGCCTCTATTTCATCCGTATCACTCCCAGAACTCTCCTCCGTCCTCCATCCTCCTTCACAAAAATAGAATGTCCTAGAAAAAGTAAAAACAAGGAAAATCCTGGAACAAAAGAAAAACAAAAACCGCCACTCCATCGCTGGAAAGATAGTTCTGAGGCAACGTCTCTGGTTCAGGTGTCTCAACTGCAGGCTTTAGGTCTCCCGGAACAGGCTCACAAGTGACAGCTCTATGTCGTCGGTCTGAGTCTTGTCTTGCACTTTCTCCGGATTATGGACTCTCCTGCAGTGGGTGGAATGGACCCAAGTGTCTCTCTCTGCAACCTTCAGTGATGTAGTACTGGTCAGCAGCACTTGGTACGGGCCTTCCCAACGGTCTGTTAAACAACCTGAACGTAAGAAATTGCGGATCATAACATAGTCTCCAGGTTCAACATCATGACAGTTCGTCTCTGGCATACCAGGTGACAGCATTTTTAGTTTTTGTTGTTGTTGTTTCAGCTGTCTACTCATTCTTATAAGATATTGTACAGTCACTTCATTATTACACTTTAAGTCGTCTTGTGGACTCACGATCAAATGAGGTTGTCGTCCGAACAGTATCTCAAAGGGGGACAGATTAAGAGGAGGTCTAGGAGTGGTTCGAATGCTGTGGAGGACCAACGGCAAAGCCTCAGGCCATGCCAACCCAGTTTCAGCCATTATCTTACCTAGTTTGTTCTTGATAGTACCGTTTACTCTCTCCACCTTACCACTGGCTTGTGGTCGGTAAGGGGTGTGAAGTCTGCTACTGATTCCCATGAGTTTACACATATTTTGGAAGATATCACCAGTAAAATGGGTACCCCTATCACTTTCAATGATTCTAGGGATACCGAACCTACACACAAAGTCTTGTACAATTTTCTTTGCAGTGAACACAGCAGTATTAGTGGCTGCCGGATATGCTTCTACCCAACCGGAAAACACATCAATACACACTAACACATACTTTAGATTCCTGCACGGTGGTAGTTGGATATAGTCAATTTGTATTACCTGAAAAGGTCCGTCTGTAGGAGGGATGTGGGATGGCTCAGTTGGAATAGTTTTCCCAACATTTTTCCTCAAACAAGTAAGACATGACATTGCTTTCTTACCAGCTTGAGAGGAAAATCCGGGAGCACACCAGTATGCTCTCACCAGTTTGCACATACCTTCTTTACCCAGGTGAGTCAGGCCGTGTGCTGCTTCAGCCAGGCTTGGATAGTATGTTCGGGGAGCTACAGGCTTACCTTGTCCATCCCTCCAGAGTCCTGAGGACTCTTGACCACATCCCTTCGCCTTCCAGACCGCCTTCTCCTGCAGGAAACACAAATCTTGCATTTCAATTAATTTCTGCGTGTCTAATGTCTGAAAAACCATCATAGTCTCGGTCGATACAGTCATAGGTTGCCCTGCTGCCCATTTAGCAGCTTCGTCTGCCCTGTTGTTGCCCAATGACACTGGGTCTTCTTCAAAGGTATGGGCTTTGCACTTTATGACGGCTACTGTTCTGGGTAACTGTATCGCTGTCAGAAGTCCTTTTATGTGTTGTGAGTGTGCCACTGGTGTACCTGCTGCTGTCGTAAAGTTTCTAAGACGCCAAAGGGCCCCAAAATCATGCACTACCCCGAAGGCGTACCTAGAGTCAGTATATATGTTGGCTGATTTACCCTCTGCCAATTCACACGCTCTCCTTAGTGCTACTAGTTCCGCCACCTGGGCCTAGTGAGGTGGACCAAGGGGTTCAGCTTCTACCACATCCTGATCGTCTACAACAGCGTAACCAGTACATAGCTCTCCTGTCTCTGTCTGTCTATGGCAACTTCCGTCTGTATAAAACGTAAAATCTACATTTTCTAAGGGGGTGTCACGTATGTCGGGCCTTGCAGTAAAGGTCTGATTCAGGTGTTCCATACAGTCATGCGTGTCAGTATTCTTGCCTAACTCATCATCAACCAGGGTCTCCTCACCTCCCACCCTTTGTGTCTCTTGAGACACATACGGAAGGTATGTAGCTGGATTTAGGGTGCTACATCGTTTGATGGTGATGTTTGAGGGTGCCATCAGGGCTAGTTCCCACTTTGTGAATCTAGCTGAAGAAACATGTCTGGTTTGGGCTGAATTTAACAGAGCTGATACAGCATGGGGTGTATAGATGGTTGAATTATGTCCTAATACTACATCCTCGCTCTTACTTACTAGAAGGGCCGTTGCTGCTACACTTCTGAGACATGTTGGGAGTGACCTTGCCACATTGTCTAATTGTGCACTGTAGTATGCTACCGGTCTGCTAGCGTCACCATGTTTCTGTGTGAGGACACCTGCTGCACAGCCATCAGCTTCTGTACAAAATAGCTCAAAAGGCTTTTCATAATCAGGTATTCCCAATGCAGGTGCTCTTGTCAGACTATCTTTAAGATTAAAGAACGCTTGCTCCGACTCTTCTGTGTGTACGACACGTTCTGGTTTTGAGGAAGAGACTAGCTCCTGCAATGGTAATGCCAGAATAGAAAAACCTGGGATCCAGGACCTACAGTATCCACACATCCCCAAGAAAGTACGAATCTGCTTCTGGCTCTGCGGCAGGGTCATGTGTTGTATGGCCTCAATTCTGTCGGTTGTCAGGTGTCTTAGCCCCTTAGTGAGGCAGTGTCCTAAGTATTTGACCTTAGTCTGACATGGCTGTAATTTATCCTTTGCCACCTTGTGCCCTGTTTGTGAAAGATGAAGCAACAACAATTTAGTATCATGCAAACATGACATAAAAGAATCAGAGCACAACAACAAATCGTCCACATATTGAATTAGAACAGACCCATTGTGGGGTTGAAAGGATTGCAAACAGTCATGTAAGGCTTGGGAGAAAATACTGGGGCTGTCAATGAACCCCTGGGGTAGTCTGGTCCATGTGTATTGCACTCCCCTGTAGGAGAATGCAAAAAGGTATTGGCAGTCAGGGTGAAGAGGGACTGAAAAGAAAGCAGAACATAGATCAATGACAGTAAAATGACTGGCAGACGGTGGAATCTGCATGAGGATGACAGCTGGATTCGGCACTACGGGGAATTGGCTCTCAACAACTTTGTTAATTCCCCTTAAGTCCTGGACTAATCTATAGCCCCTCCCCCCACTCTTCTTCACAGGGAAAATGGGACTATTTGCTGTACTGGCCGTACGAATTAAAATCCCTTGTTGTAACAGCCTCTCAATAACAGGATATACCCCTAGTTCCACCTCCGGTTTTAATGGATACTGTGGGATTTTTGGAGCTATCCTACCACTTTTTAGATTGACCATGACAGGGGCTACGTTTGCCATCAGTCCAGTGTCCTGTCCATCTCTGGTCCATAGGGAACCTGGTATTTCCAGCAACATCCCCTTTACTTGAGATGGACTTTGTTCTATAACAGGAGAGTGTAACATTAACCTTGGAGGGGTGTCCAATATGTCCTGTACCTCATGTGCAACCTTCTCGGGTATATCTAGGAACACACCATCTGAAGTACAGTATATGACACATCCCATTTTACATAACAAGTCTCTCCCTAGCAAGTTAGTAGGAGCCGCTGCAGCCAAGAGAAACGAATGCTTAGTATGCAGAGGCCCGATAGTAACTTCGGCGGGTTTAGTTAGAGGATAATGTAACACTTTTCCCGTCACCCCCATAGCTGGAATAGTTTTGCTGGTCACCTGTAGATTGAAAGGAGAGGTTATCACAGATCGGGCCGCCCCTGTATCTACAAAAAAAAAAGTTTGTTTCCTGCCAGCTATGTCAACTATCATTGTTGGTTCTTCACTCTGACTCTCAGTTAACCTCACTGGCTGTAGACTACAGGTATGACCTGACCCCTAGCGCTGACTATTGATTTCCCGCGCAGCATTTGCTGCCGTAATATGCGCGGGTAGATGTGAGTCTTCTAGTCTATGTGAATCCTTTCTTGGAGGATATCTATGTGACCCACCCCTATGTGTATTGAGTCTTTCTTTATTACAATCTCTCCTGTAATGTCCTTCCTCGTTACAGTTGAAACACCTGATCACTTTAGGTTTCCTGTTATATGGGTTGTATGCTGGTGGTCGTGTATGCACCCCTTCTAGAGCCTGTATACTTACCGTCATTAACCTATCACTTTTCTCTTCCCTTTTTCTAAAAAGGTTCTTGTCATGCTCCACAGCAGACTCCCTAAGGAAGTCTACCGTGACGCCTCTCCAATTAGGTAATGTGGTTTGTACTCTCGTCTTTAAATTTTCCCTAAGGCCATCCATCAGTACCCCTACAGCTACCTCTCTGTGATGTGGGTCCTCACTTATGTTGGATATCCCAGTAAATCGTGCAATCGCTGTTATAGCTCTAGCAAAGTAATCTGAGGCAGTTTCACTATCCTTTTGTTTAATGGTGAAAATCTTACTCCAATTTACTACTACTGGAAAACAGATGGCTAAGTGTTTGACAATTTGTTCTATATTCCGTTGGTTAATCTCATCAGTCAGGGTGTCATCTTCCTCCAACAAACAATCTCCAATAAATTTTTGTATGTTAGTATTGGGAGGAAGACACGCCCTCAACACTACCCGCCAATCCTTACTGGTTGGTTCATGAGCATTCCCTAAGTCTTTAACAAATTTCTGACATTTAGCTAGATCTTTTCTAGGATCTGGGAATTCAGTCATAATGGAACGTAATTCTGATCTAGTCCAGGGACAATGCATTGTAACATTTCTTAAAGGAACTACACCATCCTTATCCGGTTTCCCATTGGGAACTGATATTGTGCGGACCGGGAACACACCCTCTGGTACACTAACTTCAGGGGACGCTACAGGATTTACAGGCCCTAGATTTAGAACACTTTCACTCCTAGTGATCACGCTACTCTCACCTATCTCAGCCATTTTCTCATACTTGCGCTGAGCCTCTAGTACATTAACAGCATGGGCAATGGCCGAAATCACAGTGGGTTCATCTTCGTTTTCAGATACACTTGATTGAAACTGATTTAAAACAGGGTACAACTTAGTAATTTTTCTATTTTCAGTTTTAACAACGGCTGTACTTACCCCTCCCGCCACATAAGGTGGCGGGGGCGCGCTTGCGCTGAGTTCGCCACGCTTCTCAATGGTTACATCCGCCTTGTGCGCGCTTTTCGCCACGCCTATTTCCGGTTTGCATTCGCTGCTCTGCCACGTGTTACCTTCCATTTGCCACAATTTTAAACAATCATTATGTCTCTCTTTTTCGTTGACTTGATCAACCATATTTTATCTTTTACAGTATTCAGTACCTCTGCATTAAAACTCCCTATTGTTGGGAAAGGCCTATCACAAGCTTTGGTCATCCCGACCCACGTGTCACAATACACAGTTGCATATGCACCATATTTCTTACACATGAGAAACCTCGCTGAACCAATAGGGCCTTCCTTAGGCAGTACACTGACCATCTCTAGCGTATGCTTAGCACCCATGTTGAACAATATACCTTCTACCCGGAACACAGACACACCGCAATGCTCTGTTCCTTCCGGCCAAATGTGAAATACAGACACACCGCAATGCTCTGTTCTTTCCACCTAATAATTTTAACTCTGTTGCTATACTCACCGCTAGAGATCTATAATCCTCGGTGAACGTATTTCCTTTAGCCGCGCTCACTCGCTTTTCCCTAATACAGAAATATCACTGTGGGCCCCAAGGGCTATCAGCTCCTCGATACCCTGGCTAAACCACAAAATCTGCTGAGTTTATTATCGCTGGGAGCGCAAAGTCGATACAATCAACCTGCCTTTCCAGTATAATTCCTCCTAGCTGCTTCACCAATTCGCACTAACGGTGCGACCGGATCGCACTGCCTACCAATACTAATTATTAGCAAACCTTGCGATCTATTGGTAGCGCTTTGCGAAAACCCAGTTTTCGCATTCGGTATACCTGCCCTGTATACCGTCCTTCAGTTGGGCAATCCGCCTCGTCAGACAGCAACTGAGCACCTCAACAATAAAACAGTGTATCTACGTTACAACATCACACACTATACACCTTTTCTGCGCAGAAAATCAAAAGTTCCCAACAATAGTAATAATGTCTCAGAGGCTTTCACAAGTAATTATACTATGCATGTATAATAACTATCAAAACGATTGTTTAACCACGTGGCAAGTTTACCGGAAGTTCGCGTACGCACAGCAGGAAGTACACATACGCTAAACAATGCAATACAGTTAAAACGCACAATGACAGAAAAAAGAAACAGTTTTCTCTTTTGTCCCTAGGTTCTAGTTAGCGTGCCCTAAATAATGTAAAACGGACATTCGGTTTCGCAACACAGAGTAAAATTCAGGTTTTGAACACCATGCGTTCTTACCCGTTTATGACGCGTCTCCACCCTTTGTTGAGGAACCGAAATCCGTTAGTCTTGCGTATCATCGGCAACGAAACCTCCAAAGCTCACGAGCCCCCAATTGTTATGTGCGTATTGTCGCTAACCAATAACGATTGTCGAACCTCGATTTGTGTTTCCAACGCACAAAGATTTATTCGCAATAAGTGGAAAAAATATGCTCAAGCGAAGTAATAGTAAATACAGCCGTTACTTATCGCAGGCGCTCTGGATCCAGTGCAGTCATTCAATCCTGAAGTCTGGGGACAAGAAGTCTGCACTCTGGATCACAAGCTGCTGCTTATATACACAATCAAATACAGTAATACAATGAAGATGGTATGGCTTGCATCTATTGGTCCGGGTCTCAGGAATGTCCAAGGGGTCGTCAATCATTGGCTGGTTCATCCTAAGGAATCCAAAGGAGGGGGTCATCTCTGCAGGGGGTATGCTCTGCTCTTCCCGCCAGAATTCCTTAGTCTTAAGTAGTTCATAATTCCCTATCATTCATAACTTGCGTATGCACTCTGCGATTCCCTCGCAGAGCGCACCAAACAGTAGGATATGTAACAAGGTTCATTATGATACCACTCATGATGTTATTCCTTTAACCCGTTCTGTGTATTTCACTAATATGCATGTAACTCTGATAGAACATATAAATACTACTATATTTCGACATAACTGACTATGTGTTGCTACTACCAATAATGTGTACTATTTTATAAGTATGCGTGTTTGTGCGAATGTATGGTAAAAGACCAATTACTGTTGCTGCCACGTGTAGTGGATGCGTACGCCCTTTCACGCCGTAGCGTGCCCTTGTACGTCATAGCGTACCGTACGCATCTTTTCAGACAAAGACAACCAAGTTTGCTAGACTTTAATTGAAATGACTTTATCCAATTTACTGACTTCGACAATATATATATATATATATATATATATATATATATATATTGTGTGTGTGTATATTACTACTAGCTAATGAGGTAATAGTAAGATAATGACATTTTGCACAAATTGAGTTTCCATTCTGCACTATTGTAGTAAATTAGCGTTCTGTGGAAAGTATGGTTTATGAATAGAGTTGGGGCGATTGTAA